>CM074964.1:17551010-17561140 GCA_037577455.1 Pangasius macronema | reverse complement strand
AAGTTAGGGAGGCCAGATTAAGATGGTTTGGACATGTTCAGAGGAGGGAGAGTGAGTATATTGGTAGGAGAATGTTTTGCGGGTTAACATGAATTTCACATGTATTTTTAACATATTTTAACAGACATTATCCACTCTGTAATCCCTCTTTCCTTCTCACATTCTTTGCAATACATCACACAAGAGAAAAAATTCTGTACATCATAGACACAGTGTCTGCACTGCACTGCAGTTTTGCCTTTTTTTGTGGAAATTCATTACATTTAATTCCAATGATTTGCTATAAAACAAGCTCATATTGACCCATCCCAATCTGGCAACCCTGTCTTTAACCGTCCTGCCTGCTGCTTCTCCCCCAAGCATGGGCCAAGTTGATTTCTGTCCCTATAGGCCTCGATTGTTGCAGTTCCCATGTTTGACCACTAGGTGCAATAATAACTATGTATCTGAAAAGAGCAGTGTGCACTCAGGCCCGCGATAACGCAGCATGAAGAAAGGCAAGCTGATACCAGCGCTTCTCAAAGTGGGGTCCATGAAGCATAGACAGGTGAGTCTGTGATTTTTCTAAGAGTGTATTTAAGTCAGGAAACAAACACAAATCGAGAACAGATGGAATCTTTAGATGAAACTGACAGCATGGAACTTTTTTTTAAAGCAACTCTTCAGTAGGCCATAACTCAACTAAAAAAAAAAAATCTCCTTTCAAAGTGTACACAATCAGAGTTTTTTTTTTTTAAAAGGTACTAACAACCAATCTGCTAACACAGAAGCTATGTAAACCCAGGCCTGGACCGATGGATGATGCAAAAGGATGACACAGCTGAGTAAAAATGACAAAAGCCATATCCCTTGTAAAGCTGCCTTCACAATGCTGTACTCACACTATCTATTAACAACTTCTTCTTCTTTCGGCTTTTCCCTTCAGGGGTCGCCACAGCGAATCATCGCTCTCCACCTATCCCTATCTTCTGCANTCTTTCGGCTTTTCCCTTCAGGGGTCGCCACAGCGAATCATCACTCTCCACCTATCCCTATCTTCTGCATCCTCAGAATCACACTATCTATTAACAACAATCTTCATAAATGACAAAGTGAATACTGCAACAACTGGTCCTGTTAATAAACAGCACATTTGTGTTTATAATTTCGAGGACTGCCTTCATATGTAACGTCACAGGCATTATTGTCTGAGGTTTTTTTAAACCCCTAGCAAGATAAGATAAACTGTAGCTTTGTTCTCCATGTGAAATGGATATTTTTTAGAGCAATTCAGTAGACACTGGGAATAATCTTGTTAGCTACACTTGCTAGCTTTTAAACCCAATCATTTTTGGTTAGTTCTGTAGACCTGTCACCTAACCAGCACTTCACATAACTTATCTTAGCTTTGTTTTGCCTGTGTATCCAGCTGGCCTTACACACACACACACACACACACACACACACACACACACACACACACACACACACACACACACACCTCTCTTATCACCTTAGTACTTATCCTCTCGTGGAAACGGTCACAATGGACTGGTAGTGAGTCTGTGCACCAAGACGATACCCGGGGACCATTGCAGCTTTGCTCATAGCACCATCCTGTCACTGTGTGTTTTAGCAAGCCTCACCACCCCCTCTACTGCACACACACACTTGTGTTGTGCACATTTGTGCTTTGTAAGAATGGATGGCATACAGGAGAAACGAGGGACACAGTCCCACTCACGCCCCAGGCACGAATGTTAATGCTCCACTTAGGAATGCATTTTATTCTCAAAGGCTTACAGAGTAACCGTTATATAGCTAATTATTATTATGCATCTGGAACAGAAAGGTGTCTCTTCTTCTTCTAAATCATGCACATGTTACAGCAGACCCACTAAGATTAACAAAACCATTAATCAGGTCAAGGATTGAAAGATGAAACTACACACACATACACACATAAAGATCTGTTTAGTCCATGATGTTCCCCAATGTTGCTAGTGCTAACTACTTCTAACACATTTAAAATCCAAAAGCGCTTTATAATTAAGTTATGATTGGATTGGGTGTAGAAAAAAACTTACACTTCTCCCAAAATACCTAATCTTACACACCTAGGTGTCTAAAAGTCATACTCCGTTTATACACCAGGATTTGTCAGGATTTAAAATTTCCACAAGTGATTAATAAATTCAAAATGAATGATCTTAAATGATCTTGCTGCGACAGATATCAACACACTGTTGATAAAGCAACATACATGTATTTTCTGTTGAAATCTTTTCCAAGAACTCACTTGGATCTTATGTTACAGTAGCTACAGTATGAACAGCTAAAAACGCAGCTTGTCATGTTACCAAGAAAATGCAAAAAGCGTAAACTCCTCTGTCCTGAAGACATCCGAAAGCATAACGTTACCGCTTTACCTCTGACTGTTATAAAGTGCTGACACTGGGACTCCTTCTATAAATGTTAAAACATCACTATATTAACAATTACACACTTTTCTTTGTTATGGACACAATAGGCTTAGCGTATGTGAATCATCCAATATACAACTTATTATTTAAGTATTAAAACCCAGAGTGCATGCATTAATATAAACCTGTGATTTGCAGCTTCACTACTGTCAGAATAAATGTAAATATAAACCAGCCCTATTAATATATTTTCACAATATATATATATGTCCTATACAGTAATTACACCCACACACACACCTTTAAATGTTTGTTTATTAAAAGCAGCAGCTACTCACCCATGAGCATAAGGCAGCAAACAGCAACGATCATTAAAATCCATGCCATAACAATAATTACAGCCTTTCATGAGTTACACATAGATGTATTTGACACTAAAAGCAGCAATGCAGGGATCCAAGATCAGAAATAAGAAACAGCGACCAATTAATCGTGTCAAGACATTTTGTAAATGAAGCCCTGTGTGAAAAGCGGCGCCTCAGTTAAGAGCATATGAAAGGAACGAGGTGACCTACCGTCCAGTGAGAGCCAGTCGTGCTGAGAGGTGGGCAGGGCAGGGAGAGCACGGGCTTTATACTCAAACACCACCGAGTTGGAGATGATCTGGCTGCTGGCTGCCACCTGAAGGGTCACCAGGCCTGTGTCGTGAGCTACAGGAGGAAACACACGCTCTGTTTACCTCTTCGATTCGTAATCCACTGCTTGCATCTGTGAGGAGTTACGATGCTGGCAAACGATATTTATGCCACATACATTATTCCATGTACATTTCCTTATAGGAAGTGCCTAACCCCTTAAAGTGAACCTCTTTAGGACCACTGTTTAAAAAATAAAAATACAATATTTCGAGAGCAACATTCGTGTGTTAAAATGAGGAACGTTGATGACTTGGTGAAGTTATTGTCTCTTTTGTTGAAGACATCACAGGCTGTGTTCACCTTCAAGGCTACTGATGTTTACATCTGCATAACATTCAAACAGTCAGACAATCCTGAATGAGTGGAACTCCGGTATGCTCAGTGTCGCGTCCCCAAAGCAGTATTACACATGGACTTGTACAAAAAACCTAAATCTTACTGGAGAGTCCATATCCCATGATGCATTGGGGACTCGATTGCTGTACAGAGTGCAGAATGACTTTTTTTTATTGAGTGTATGACCTTTTTTCTCCAGATACTATGATTTTATTCTAGAAATACTGCACCTTTTTTTCTCATAAGACCAGAATATAAATTTTTTCCCTCAATATACACTTTATGGCCCAAAGTATGTGGACACCTGACCAGTCACACTCATGTGTCACAGTTGTTGAACATCCCGTTCCAGATTTATTCCCCTTTGCTGTTATAATGAGCTCCACTCTTCTGCGAAGTCTTTCCACTAGATGTTGGAGCGAGGCTGTGGGGATTTGTGTTCATTCAGCTACAAGAGCATTAGTGAGGTCAGGCGCTGATGTTGGTGAGGAGGTCTGGGGTGCAGTCGGTGTTCCAGTTCATCCCAAAGGGGTTCAGTAGGGTTGAAGTCAGGGCTCTGTGCAGGACACTCGAGTTCTTCCACTCCAGCTTTAACATACCAAGGTCAGGTGTCCACAAAGGTTTGGCCATATAGTGTATTAAGACTTTTTTTTCTAAAAAATAATGACTATTCTTGAAATTGTATTTTATTTTTTAAAAAGTGGCCCTAAAATGCCATCACATATGGGGCTTACTTTAATATTTATTTATACTGTCATGTAAAATAACATTAGTATGCAGGTTAGACAAGTTCATGTCAACCTAATAACATTTTGAAACACCTTGCTAGCTAGCTATGACAAAAACCCCACCTTTTTGATCATAAAGGAAAAATTATTTCCAATAAAATACTTCTAAAAATCAATACCCACTGCGAAAATATGCTCGGTACATGAATACAGAATGGCTCAAGGTTGTAGTTATATGCATGCATATTCTGTCTGAATTCCTACCTGGGCAGTAACATCTCAGCACTCCAGGCTGAATGAGCGAGGCAGGAACTGTGATCTGATCAAACAGGCAAGTGTAGTCACTGCTGGCCTCCTGCCATGGTCCTGTGATTAAAACCTTCACTCCACCCTACAACACCCAAACACACTTCTTACTCTCCATCCACTGTTTATATCACAATGTCCAGAGTAATAGGGCAGGGCAAACACAGAGCAATTAGTAATTAATATGTCTGAATCATATAAAGTGTAAGTGGAGTTTGAAATTACTTACTAGTTTTTTTAATCTATATAACGCCCCTTTGCCCAATGACATTATCGGTATGATTTCCAGTTGATGTAAACTAGGGGAAAAACTAGTATTTCTTTGTCTCGTCCTCATGATTTATGTATACGTGCTGCCACCTTGTGGTTGTTATACAACACAACTACATGAAAATCAACCACAACAATATGGCAACCAGCGCATACTCCTTGTGCACAACAAATATCAACACATTCATTTTCAGTAACTCTTATATGATTATGCTCGCAGTATGCCAGAGCCTATCCTTGGAACACTGGGACTGATGTGAGAATACACCTCAGGGAACCATTCACACATTTACATCTTGAGGCAATTTTAATCAATCTATTTGGCATGTTTTTTACAGTTGGGAGGGAAACCGGAGAAACCAAAGGAACCCACACAGACACAGGGAGAACATGTGAAACTCTGCCCAGTGATTAACCCAAGCTCAGAATTGAACCAGGGACTCTGGAGCTGTGAGGTGGCAATGTTTAACCCCCCCCCACACACACACACACGTCAAAGGCACCACAAACATTAAACAATAAACCCCACAGACACGATGACTTACTCACCTCTGGGTAAGACCACTCTGGTGAATAGTCTGTCACCACAAACAGTCCCCCAGTGTTCTGAAGCATCCCCATGGTCCCATGAGCCACAGCTGCAGACACTACCTCCTCTACTTGCATGTATGCCAACTGCCCAGTGTCTGTTCCCAATGCCCCTGGCTGGGCAGACTGGGGGCTGCAACAGGGCTGGAGGCAGAGTTCTGCAGAATTGTACCCTGCAGCTCCATGGGTGGGTCCTTCTTCAGCAACCTGTTGGGTGGTTGCTCCAGATGACACTTGCCCTTCTGTGCCTGAGTGGGCAATTATCTGATGGCTGTAGAGTGTGTTGCCCGTTTGTCCCCCAATTGCTGCACTGTTTCCTCCTTCTACTGAAATGAAATCATTGATGAGGTCTGAAAACTGATTCCCAAAGGAGACATCAAAGTGATCTAGGCTGATCTCCATGGATCCTCCTCCATTGGCTCCATTTGTGGCCAGAGCCTGATGGGCTGCCATGTTGTTAAAGAGCCCCTGGACAAGCCCTGCTCCCTGTAGGAGAGGCTGGAGTTGCTGATGTGGACTGCCAGTTGCCCTATTGCCATCGGTGCCGTTACACAGGGTTCCACTATTAGTACCCGTTCCTGTTCCTCCAGCTCCTCCTGCTCCCAAGGTGGAGCTCTCTGGTTGTTGGAGGTAGTGCTCTGTAGCTCCATTGCCATCTGCCCCATTTCCCACACAGTGTTGCAGGTGATCCCCTGCCTTCAGCAAGTCTTCTGTCTCCTTTTCTTGCCCACCTGTGTCCCGTCCTTCTGAGTTGGCTGGCTGTTCCAGACTTCCAACCTCCTCGTGTTCTTTGCTGGCACCTGTGAAGCGGTTTTGGTACTGCAGTAGTTGCAGAGTGCCACCCTGACCATTATTCTCAGCTGGAGAGCTGCCGTTGCAGTTGGAAGCAGTGTGCTGGCCTTGATGAGCATGGTGGTGGTGGTGGTGATGCCCATTGGTGCCTGTTGAATCAGTCTTGACTACGGACAAACCCATGAAAGCAGCGGAGTCGTGCGAGTTCTGAGCAGAAGTGCTAGTGTTCTGGTGGGTTTGTGTCTGGGTGGACTGAGGGGAGCCCTGTAGGAAGAAGCTGGGAGAGTGGCTCTGGTGTGCCAGCTGAGGGCTGGGTATAGCTTGACCATAGCTCGTAGCAGACATCATGGTAGAAGAGTAGTCCTGCTTGGCATCAATGGCACTGAAATCCATCTGCTCCAGTGTGGTGCTAGGGCTTAGGCCACCCCCAGATGGGAGCAATGAGCTAGTTGGTGTCAGAGCTAGGGAACTCTGGGTAGAGCCACTGCCTGAGGAGTTGGACAGGCTTCCTGCACCACTGACCACCTCTCCGACCTGGTAACCGCCTTCTTTGGCCAACTGTTGCTCAAATGATGTGTCCTCCGTCTTTATATTCTTGACCAGTGAGGCGTTGAAGCCATAACCATTGTCGGCGAGAGGAGGTGAACAGCGGACTCCTCTGTTGCTGCAACTGCTGGCATTGCTGACCTCTGTCTTCAGCCCATTACCTCCATATGTCTGGCCCTGCTTGGGGTTGTTGAGGAAGCAGTCTGGGTCAAAGTTCATAGTGGTTTCAGGCAGCTTGATGCTCCCAGACTCCAGGTTGCTAGAAAGGACAAGCTCTTCTGACATACTAGCTGCAGAAAGCATAGCCAACCTCTCTGTAGACCCTACATCTCCTAAACCCACACCCACAGCCCCAGGAAAAGCAAATTTGTGACTGTCAGCAGCAACTGCCAGCACCAAGCTGCTTGAGGCTGTGTCAGGGCCTAGAAGATGAGCACTGGGATCTCCAGTGGGAGACATGCTGTAGACGGGATCACCGGTGACCTCTGACATGAAGACAGTGGCGGACTGGGAGAGGCTGCTCATGACGGAGGCCACATGACTCATACCTGTCACCACTGGGCTATCGGCCATGTCTGGATCAGAGTTTAGCCCGCTGCTAATGGAGACAGGAGAGCTCTGGGTAGTGTCTGGTACCTCAACCTGGTTGGTGGATGACACCTCCATACTGTTCTGATGAAGTAGAGCCGGTTTCGGTCCTTTGCTGTTCCTCTTTTCTCGTGCAGTTGATCCACCTGGTCCATCGCCGGTCGCCCTGCCGTTTTTGCCTGCTCCATGGGTGTGCTCTGTCTTGCCCTCAGACACATCACTGTTCTGGACTTCGGAGTGAGTGCTGCTGTATGCACCTCCAGAACGTGGGTCAACCTTCGGGGAGATGATGCGGTGTTTGGCACTGTTACACTTATGATGCAGACTACTACCAGCACCTGCGGACATTAGGAGCACACAGGAACAGACGCAATGGTAAGAATCTGCATGAGTTTTTTGTTTTATATAACAATTAATACACCAGGCCTGAATCTTTGAGGGCCTTAAGCGCTATCCTACATTATATACCCTGCATTCCTATGGAGCTTTCTGGTGGTTTGGGGGCCCTATGTGACTGCTTATATCTTATATCTTATAGCTTATATCAACGGCTCTTATATCTTATATCCTGCATAAACTATATTTTCACTGATGAAAGGTGAAGAAAACTCAAGTCAACTTAGACCTATAATGCAATTTGTTGTATTAGTGGCATAGAATCTTCATCTGTATAAACGCATATTTAACCAGTATATTTTTCCTCCTTGCAATGGGATGAGAAGAATAATTTCATATGTACAACAAGGCTGCCATCTAGTGACAAATATCTATACTGCACCGACACAAAGCTAGATTTCAGTTGCATTGTTGCATAGCAACAAATACATAGATGCAAGCAATAAAATTTAAATATATAGGCTCTCAATATTTATTATGCATGAAATTCAAGGTTGTGTGTCTTTCATATAAATTAACCCTGAATCTTGATTTGTGTTTTACATCCTGTTAAAATGGGGCATTGAAGGACTTCATAACTTGAACAATTTGTTAATAAGTTTCATTTAAGTGCAAGTTATGAGCTCATAATAAACATATTTACTTTAGAAAAATCATCTTGGGATCATCTAGGTTTTCTTGAAAATTATTTTATACTCATCATATAGTCCATGACAAACGATAAACAGATAATACAAAGCTAGTCTGAACAGTTTTTGTTTAAAGCAAAAATTCTCATCTTCATGATATTTATTTAAACGCCATATAGCAATATGATGTAACTTCTAGGAAATTCAGTGCTTTAGGGTGGATTCAGCATGCACAGAGAAAACACCCTCCCATTCATTCACCTCAGAAACAATCCCCTTCAGACAGTAAAATATTTTCTGTCTGCATCAAAATGCTTTTTTGATGTTTTGTCCATTCTTTACATCACTCTGTTTGCCTTCATTTGATTAAAACTGAATAAGATTATCTTCTACTTTTGACATTATTTTAAAAGGTTACATAATTTCTCTGTTAAGCCCAGTATAAATCTTTGCAATCATGCCTTTCCCGTCCTTTCTCCGCCCGGCATTCCCTTACCCAGCGTCCCCGTGCAGAGGCAGTTGTGAGTCCGGGGAGGTGGCTTGGTCTGGTGGCTGTCCAGGATCTGCTGCACCAGCTGCTCAGCCGAGAAGCCGGTGCTGCTGTTCCCGTTGCTGCAAGTCCACTTGATGCCATGAACTGCCGGAAGAGAGGAGGAGACAGAGACGTCAGCCAGACAGCCACACAGACCAGCGGGCGGCACATCGGCACCCACCACCTCACCAGCTCCCTCTACTGGCACTGCAAGGGAGAGACAGCCTCATGCTCCCTGATCACATGGAGTACCGACATGGCCGAGGGATGTGCCTGTGTGATTGATGAGCTAAGCTATAACTCTGTAAATATCTCTTTACAGAAAGAAAATCTAATCAACATGACAGAGTACTGACTATTCCCACTGCTATTTAGATTAATTTTAGAGACGATACGCAATACCACTTTTTCTGATACTTATACCAAAAACTTCATCAGATCATCAGCTGATATTCATACACATTCGATATTTTTTCTAAAATGACTAAACTCTAAAAGCATAAAAAAACTAAAAAAAAAATAGAGGAAAAAATACATAACTATAAACATGACTTACCAAAACTGCAGCTTTTTATTCACTTAAACTATTTCACAGAAATTAACTTTTTTATATCTTTGCAAATATAATAAATATAATAAAGTAGAAACGATAAATTTAACAAAGATCACTCCTAACAAAAACAAACAAACAAACAAAAACAAAAAACTTTTCCGAGTCCAATTCCAGTCTTTTCCATTTGTTACATAATCGGATTAAATTCATTCTTTTAAAAATATTTTTGCTGCTATCAACTTGATACCGATCCTGCTTATCAGATCGATGAATTCTCTATTATTTATTGGTTCTTAATCAGCATTCTTAGAGGGAAATGGTATTTACTGTGACTTTAGGATTAGAAGGTTTTATCTGGCATTTTGGTTAAATATGTTTACACTTATTTGGTGTTTTCTATCTGTTTTAGTTTTTTTGGTATGATATTGAAAAAGTGCTATGCTGAGTATAAACTTGCTATTATAGAGTTTTATTACAGACAACCAATTATGATCCTGAATGAACAGTGTCACAAAATGAGTGTATGTGAGTTTAACACGAACAGGACTTTAGGATTAGTCTGTCATCTACATCACTCTTACACTGCTATCTATCTAAATTATCCATGAGTGAAAACAAAGAAGGCTCAACAAGTCCACCTGTGTGTGACCTAAAGCTGTGTATAAAATGATAAAATGAGGTGTCCTAATGTCGTGGCCTAATGGTCTGAGAGTCGGACTCGTAACCTGAAGGTGAACCTGAAGGTGGTGGGTTCGAGTCTCGGGTC
>CM074964.1:17518253-17542502 GCA_037577455.1 Pangasius macronema | reverse complement strand
TGTTTCGAATTCTAGGTTGACAGAAAAAAGCTTCATTGTGCTTGGAGGAGAACGCAAATGACACAACTCTCTTGTCCAGGTCCTAAGAAAAATAACAACCCAGTCCCACAGAAAAAAACCCCCAAAACAAAACAAAACATTTGCATGCAAAGTATCTGCAGCACCTTCTATACACTGAATATCAATCGTATTAAAATAGAGTAGTGGCAGTACAGCCCCTTCATACAGACATGCAGCGAATTCGAGGGAATGTCTGATATGCTGATATACAACGCATGCTGGTTTCAGAATGTTGATATTCAATGTATAGAAAGTGCCTCAGATAAGTTGCATGCAAAGCTTTATTTATGGTGTTGAAAAATAAACACACATGGCATGGCTGGCGATCAAACCTTTTTTTTTATTCTATCATAATGTATTTTTGTATCTAGCTCTTGCCAGTGTGTGTGTGTGCTGTGTTTGCAGGAGACCTGGGGCTGTTTAATAGCTGCATGGTTGCACTTCATACAAAATGTATATCTATCCTTATGTGTGGGGGTGTCGATGTGTATCTGTGTGTGTGTGTGTGTGTGTGTGTGTGTGTGTGTGTGTGTGAGTGTGTGTGTGCAATGCGGTGCTCTAGGCTGTGTTTAATAGCTGGCCTGGCTGCAAAGTGCGTGTGATGATAGATAGCATTGTGTGACCATCATTAAGCAGGCCGCTGCCCAGGGCACTGCACTAACACACACCCCCACACACACATACACATACACATACATTTCAAGGGCAATTTCCCTCACACTCACTGAGGGCTTTATGTACGTAGACACCGAAATGTGCGTGTGAAGATGCACTGCATTAAACCCTATAAAGTAGGCCATCTTCACCTGCCTGCCCGCACCATTAGCAGCGGGTCAGCCGGCAGCTCACACACTCCCTGGCCGCGCCGCCTTCTCCGTGTACATATGAAACTTCGCAGACTAAGAAGTGCTTGTCTAAGGTTCGGTTCCTGCCTTTATTAGCCTAATGAATACGATTATAGGGGTTTGGGGGAAGCCTACATCAGGAGATGTCTGATGCTGGGCACTGGACTCACGATAACTATGGTGCCAGGCTGTTTTCTTCCGATAAACTGAAGCACGAGTCGATAAGATCCAGACGTTTCACCTGCAATCTTCCATCAGCTGTCTTCAGAGCACATAATGGAATAAAAGAGCTGCGTTCTCAGAAGCGCTTTCAGCACACGGAGAGAGAGAGCTTCTAAATCGAAAATGCTCCTGCAGTCCTGAGGGGGCGGTGTTGGTTAAAGGGAAAAAAAAAAATGATAATAAAAAAATAAAACAAGAAGGAAAATCCAATGCATAAAATTTGATTCGCTGGTTTATGAAGAGTGGATATTTGATGGCTGTGAATGTATGTGTCAGACTAAATCTATATCAAACACCTAGAAAAAAATGTGTGCGAGAAAAGCGGATGTCTTAAGGGGATTTTCTTTGAGAGAAAAAAAATATTTTTGACTAGTAATTCAGAAGCAAATATTATGCCAACATCTCTATCTTCACTCTCTCTCTCTCTCTCTCTCTCTCTCTCACACACACACACACACACACACACACACACACACACACACACACACACTCTGAGCTCCCAATAGGCATCTGCCACGGGACTAGAGATCGCTCTTAAACAAATGGGAAGATGCGAGAGATTTGGAATCGGCTGGTTGCGGCCTTCTGTGTCGTAATAGGAAATTAATTGAGGACATCAGTGTGGCATTAATCATTAAAGCACTGATGCTGAGATGGCACTTTGCTGAGCACGACTCACCACTCGCATCCCTCACATTAAAAGTTTGCTAGGCGCTCCATGGAGACGAGGAATGGGGAAAGAGCGAGGAGCGAGGGCGGGGGGAACGGGAGAGGGAGAGACTGTGCATATATGCGAGAAATTGAGTGCTTGTGTGTGAGAAAGACGTGAGCTGTGTGTGATGTACTGTGATGCACGTTTTTCATGCCTATAATCAGTTATGGTGTAGAAAATGTGTCTCAGATGGCAGCTTGGGATATAAACTGCTCTGGCCTGATTTTGGTAGTAAAAAAAAAATGATTCTGAACTTTTTCAAGCAGTAAATGTGGTTTCAAACTTATTAATGCACTGACTAATTCAGTTTTTTGAAAAATATCGTCTTCCTTACTTAGATATAGCACTGATATTAAACATTTATATCATTTCTACAATAACTATTTCATTCAGACCTGTATGATACTCTATACTGTAATAACTGTAAAACATATGGAATCTTTAACTTGCCTGTAAAACGAGGTGCTTAAAGCATTTTGCTGAATCACTCATTTTACCATTTCTCATTTTGTCATCAGAATATTTGATAAAAAAATTTAATAAATAAAGTAGTATGAAATAAATATTAAAGCTAGGCTAGATAACGACAACCTACAGTAGCCATAGCTAATTTTCGCTAGCTAGCTAGCCTGATATTTTAAATACATAGACCCCCGAGTGAAACACGTCACTCTGAAATAATTATTTCTGAAATTCAGAAATAAAGCATATGATTTTTAAGAGCACAGCCAGAATTTAGTTCCTAAAATGTCGTGTTGTGCTGTTGGGTGTCAGAATCAGAACGGTGTTCACAAACACGTTCGTTTTTTTACTGCATACTGTCGAATCAGACAACAGAAGGTGGTTGTGGCTACAGCAATTAGCAGAGATAACTGGTCCATCTTTGCAGTGGCTGTTTCATCTCAGCTGAGTAGCTAACTATCATATTGGGCTTGCTAACTAACTACGAATGTAAAAGGCCTTGCCTGCTAGTCAGCTAACATGCCTATTTTAATCTACATCAAGAAACTAGCTAGCTAAGATATGGATATCTAGCTCATGTTCTTACTGAGGAGTTGCCTATACTGTAATGGACACTTTTAGCTAGATTATGGCATCTGGCTGGGCAGCATGTCGGCTCTCAGTGCCACGACGTCCTCGATGCTGAAATCGTAAAACATTGCATCTTGTCCATGCCCACAAACAACAACACTATCAGCATGAAAAGCGCTTCAGTTTCTTTAGCATAAATGCTCGGAGTTTCTATGCGATGTGTATATACGTGCGGTTGTTGCAGGCTAGACCGCCGCTTAGCATCATTTAGCCACTGACAGGATGCCAAGCCGTAAGGATCTTCTAGAGTTACAGCGTGTGAAAGTGTTAGCTTAGCTGAATAGGACGCCCCGTCCTTTAGTGCTAATCCATGATAATAAGTGGAGAACAATTTAGCTCAAACGTCAATCTGGTTCCTAAATAAAATTCTACTAACTGTCAGTAAATTTACATATACTGGATGTAAATGTATTGCCATGGAGAGCTGATGATGTTAGGTGGTGTGATCATCACACTGGTGGTGTTGCACATGCTGTGTGTAGGAGCAGGGGTGTGTGTAGAGGGCCTGTGGAGGCAGCAGGGGTGTGTGTGTGTGTGTGTTTGTGTGTGTGTGTGTGAGTGTAGGGCACAGGTGGACTGGGGAAGGCTCCTACTCTCTAGAGCTTTCTTGACCCACAAAGGCCATTAAATAAAGCTACTTGAGTCTTTGAAGCTGTCTGCTTTTGATGACATCATCTCCTTTATTGACATATCAAAGCTGACATTCAGCCACGTCGCTCATGCAGAGGAGTGCGCGCACACACACTCTCACTCACACACACTTCTGACATCTGTCTCCTCATGAGAGACTAATCTTTAGAGAAAAGCAGAGAGAGAGAGAGAGAGAGGGAGAGAGAAATAGTGTGAGAGAGACAGTGATACAAAAAACAAGTGAGAGAGAGAGAGAGAAAGACAGACAGACAGAACAGTGGGGTCTCCATTTGTAACTGTCTGCAGTGCAGAGGCTAATTTGTTTACAACAGTAATACAAGGTTTAGGAGTGTGTGTGTGTGTGTGTGTGTGTGTGTGTGTGGGTGTATGAGAGAGAGAGAGAGAGAGAGAGAGAGAGAGAGACTGAGTGTGTGTGAGAGTGTGTGAAAGTGCGTGTGTGTTTGTGAACGAGTGATGAAAAGGCAGAGAGAGAATGAGTATGTGAGAAAGAGAGCGAGAGAGAGAGATCAAATGTGTGTGTGTGTGTGTGTGTGTGTGTGTGAGAGGGAGAGAGAGAGAGTAAGAGAGAATGACAGCGAGAGTGTGTGTGTGTTTGTGAGAGACTGTGTGAGAATGTGTGTGAGAGAGACAGAAAGAAAGAATTTGTGTGTGTGTGTGTGCGTGTGAGAGAGAGAGAGAGAGAGAGAGAGAGAGAGAGAGAGAGAGAGAGAGAGTGAGAGAGAGAGAGAGNAGAGAGAGAGAGAGAGAGAGAGAGAGAGAGAGAGAGAGAGAGAGAGAGAGAGAGAGAGAGAGAGAGAGAGAGTGTGTCTGAATGCAGACGCCCGAAAAGAGATTTTCTCTCCATTTGTCTGCTGTGAAATTTACACTGCTCATAAATATATAGCACACACACACACACACACACACACACACACACACACACACACACACACACACACACTAACTTTACTAATGCATCCTAATTTCCTCCTTCTGTATGAAAATCAAATGCAGAGGAGAATAGATGGCGCTTATTTGACACATGATTTGCATCACATTTTTTCCTGCAGCTAATATCTCCATGAGAGAGAGAGAGAGAGAGAGAGAGAGTGTCTATCACTTCTTCTTCTCTTCTTCCCTTCTCCTCAACACACACACACACGCACACACACACACACTGGAGGGGTAATGCAACTCCACTGGCTCTATCTGATTTCGGATTTAACCCTGAAGTGGCCTGAACTGGAAGTTTTTGTATTTATTTGCTTATTTTTAAAATTTTGAATAAATATGCATCTAGTAACAGCTCATACACTGGGACTAGTGTGGAATATAAGCGAAGACTCCTAATAAACAGACTTTAAAGATTGGGTTGTTGTTTTGCTTATAATCACTGATCTGATGTCCTTTGCAGAGTCTTTTCTTTTTATACTCCATTTCCTCTGTAAAATGACAAGCTGCTTTTTACTGAGATACAGAGAGACAGGCTTGTGAGGGAATGACAGTTTATCGCGGCTATAACGTAAGTGATAACTTGTCTCTCAGACGCTCCACAGCATTAAATCTTAACTATAAGCCATTAAAACGTGCGACCTGTTGTTCAGTAACAGATTATACATTGTAATCATCGGCAAATTGATGCGGTATAAGCAGAATATCACACTCCAGACTGTGTGTTTACCAACGCCTTGTTTGTTTGTCTCGCTTCTTATCTGAACGCTCGCTCACGTCCACATGAAAGGAAAAAAACCTCCCGCATTGTGCCAGTCCAGATGCACATCTCTAGTCTCACACAGACGCCGTGTGAACCTTTCTAAAGCTTTCGGGGAAAAAAAATGATATAAATCAATAAACAAACAAACAAAAACAAATAGTGTTCCACCTATTCATACTGTATGTGATTGTGCACATTATCTGTTCATTTCATATTCAAATATTTATATTTGGTTACAAACAGACAAACATTCCTCTCCGAAAAAAAATTTTTTTTATCTCCTTACTCACTACAGGAAAGTAGGTACTGTGCAGGAGATTAGCGGGGCGACGAATTCGACGTCGTCACGACCGAGTAAAAAACCTCCATCACAGACAGCTGAGGACACGAGGGGAAAGGTCGCTCTCTGCCTGCTCGCCATACAATCTGTCCTTCACCTACTGACAAACTGGCCCACACACACACACACACACACACACACACACACACACACACACACACACACACACACACACCCTGAGTGACCCTGAGCTCACTCCACTGCCCAGCTTTCATCTCATCGATTTCCAAAAAAAAAAAAAAAGATCTTGAGAGCGAAGAGGACACGGATCTTGCATGTGGACACGAGGGGAATGAAAAAAAATAAAAAAACAAAACGCTTACTGTCCTAAACGAGAAGCCGGGGTGCGTGACAGCCTTTTAATTGCTTCATTACCGTAATTAATTTGCTCTCTTTTCAATTAGCGCTGGGGATATTGTGATGGGCTTTTTTTTTTTGTGATGTTTTTCGTCTGTTTTCCTTTTCCCTTTCTATTGTCCTCCCTCATTTATTTTTCCTCGCTCGAGTTCAAAGTGTGCTCTACTGGCATGGCTGCTTAGTCACATATATGCTTTACACCACAGTGCTGTCAAATTCTCCATTCCGATTGGTCAGAAGGTGTTGATTAATTCTCTATAACAGCAGCTCTGACTGTACTGCAGCTGCAAATCACAGGTTTATATTAATGCGCTCATTCTAATACGTTACCGTTTCCATAGTAACCAGGGATGTGTACATCAGTATGGAAGGAGTCTCCAGTGTCAGCTCCAGGTAAAGCTGTAACTTTAAGTTTTCTGACATCTTCGGGACAGAGGAGTTTACACTTTGTGTTTCTCTTTACAAACTGCGTTTTTTTTTGTCTTATTAGCTTCGACAGAGAGAAAAAGAGAGGCAGGCGAGGGAATGAGTGTTTATAGCTGCTATAACGTAAATCATAACAGGAACTAAACTGTTTCTCAACATCCACTGCAGCTATAAATGCATAAAAAGTGTATGTGTTGTATAATTAATAAAATGGAATCGCTGGCAAATTGCTGTGGTATGAGAGGAATGAGACACTTCAGGGTGTGCTGTTATAATCAACTTCAGAGAGGTAACGGTAACTCAGCTTTATTACAACCCCACCGCTGATTAGTTTTCTACAACAACACAACCAAGTGAGATGCATCTCCTGTCTGCTCTCTCTGTTTTTCTCTCTCTCTCTCTCTCTCTCTCTCTCTCTCTCTCTCACATACACACACACATACACACACAGATATTTGTCTTTCTCCATCCTTTAAGAGCATTCAGGTTCAGGGATGCATTATTTAACACAATGCTCATGTCTTCGTTTTTCTGTTCCACTCACACTGTCCCACTGAGGACATGGCTGTGGAGTAGGAGACCTGGGTCAGAGTCAAAAGGGTAGTGTAGTGTAATGTGTGTGTGTGTGTGTGTGTGTGTGTGTGTGTGTGGAGAGAAGTAATGGTTCATCCAGTCTGGGAAGTTGGGGAGAAAGTCTGTGCTAATAACACACTGGCACCAGTGTTGGCCACACCCGTCTGCGGTATCAGACAGAGCAGTCTCAGGAGGATGTGCGTGTGTGTGTGTGTGTGTGTGTGTGTGTGTGTGTGCGCGAGTGTGTGTAAAACACAATCTCACAACTTTCAGGGCTGGCATTTTTTTTCAGCCAGCTCAGAGTAAAGAAAATGAAGGCCCTGATATATTTTCCTTAATGTATTCTCATACATCTGGATTCAGATTTATATTCCTGACTGCTTCTCGTGCTCCATTTTGAAACGGTGACGAGAGAAAGGTTTCTACCCAATTAAATTTCATTCTTCAGTATTTCCTGAGTCAAAGCTCCACCTCTCAAGACCTTCTGAATTTTAAATGAATTCTAGCCAGACTTGATTTATGCAAGCAACTGATATCTCTGTTCTGAGATCATGAAATCTGGCGTCCGTTAAAACATCGGCAGAGGAAGGAGAGCTGGATATTGGTCATGTTAGTTTGAGTCGTTGCCATTTGGAGATAAAGCCTTTCTACATAGCAGTCCAGGTTTAAAAAAAAACAAAAAAACAAACCACTAGCTCTCGCTCAACAGCTACCAACCGGGGAAACTGAGGGCTAACATGTACTTCTTCCAAGACATGTGAAGCCAACTTCTGCATCTTTTCACAGCGTGGCGTAACACACCCAGAGGAAAGCGCTATCTGCCCTGTTCCTCATACATGAGCTCACAGATGCCCGGGATTGGCTATTGTCACTCTGATTGATAGGAGCCAAAGAGTAACCCGCCGCCACCCAATATCCCACTTCTGATTTTGCTCTCTTGTCTCTGGGCCATGGTTGGCTGTGGCATTGTGGGGATTCAAACTTGTGATCTCTGGGTGATAGGGCAAACACATTTCTGTTACACCATTACAGGGTTTCTTAAGAGTGAATGACTTAACACAGATAACCAGCATGATCTCACAGTGTGATTTCTGACTGCGTGATATTTCTGATTATTTGGCTCACTGGGATTTCCTAAGACATTAGCTATTTTTTTTGTGAGGTTACACATTGGTGCCATGTAATGTCATGTCCATACTGTGATCTAGAGATCTTGGGAATAATTACGCATACACAACGCTATTAACCGCGTTTAAAAGCATCACATTTACAAACTGTCTTAAAAAAAAAGCAATCCAAGAAACCCTGCCTAAGAAAGTGCATAATTCCCTATGTGCTATTTCTAAAATAAAATACATATATATATATATATATGTATATAGATGAGCAGGGGTGTGCAAACTTTATTCCATGCATGGCAGAAAAGCAGGAAGGACAGGAGAGGGAGGAAAAGTAAAGTCCCTTGTCCTTCCACACCGCGTCCTCACGCTGTTTGCTTGCTTTAACGCTCGAGCGACTTCGTGCCCTTCGACGGTGGTAAATAAATTCCCTCTCATAAAAGATGCAGGCGACACATTGCACCGCGGTAAACAGTAATCATGTAGCCTGCCATTCAGGCCATGGTGACTAATGCGTGTCTTTCACGTGTGCACTGGCTCAAGTCAAACATCTCAATGAATAAATAAGTGTGATTTTACCTCACACTGTAGCACAGAGGCGTGCGCTTTACACATTTTACTCCTTGCGCTTGAAATTCGGTGACATCCCTTTCGAATATGGTGAAATGGTGTTAACTATACACTAGTGTGATGTTCCTGAAGACGAACGGACGGTACATTGCTAGGTTTTATTTCACTCGAAACATTATCTGTTTACCTCGACGGAAAACGAGGACGCATCTTTCGCAAGGGAAAATCGAGTTGGGAAGAAACGTGGCTAATGTGAGACGTAGAGAAGGGAGAGTTAAATATCAGAGAGTTCAAAACACCTACGAAACTGTCAATCTTTAAACCAGATTCATACGTCGATGCTCATTTGCTGTCTTTATTGGGGGGAAAAAGAAGGAGGAACTTTTGGCTTATTTGTCAGCAAGTTCCAGCGTACTATGGAAAATATCTATCAGTAAATTCCAGTTTTTCTGCTTTGCATTCTGCTCACTTTTGCATCCTGTTTAAACTGATGAATCACAGGTTTTTGCCTTTTCAACAGCTTGTATATTTGTGTGTGTGTGTGTGTGTGTGTGTGTGTGTGTGTGTGTGTGTGTGTGTGTGTTTAGAGACACTGTCAGGCATCACTAGAGCGCTCAGCACCATGCCCAGCATTCTGTGACGTGCACACACACCTAACATATTGCTAGCCAACTGAAAAACAAGTTCGTTTAACACTCCTTGCTTTAACGCCAACACACCGTTAGTGTACTTGGATTGTTCTGTGCAGTTAGAGTATTATTGACAGCTATTCATTTGTGAAATCTGAGCTCAAGTGATTGCTCTGGTGGATGGGAATGTATCGATCGGGTGGAGCAGCGGCTGGAGCAGCGGTAATCATGTCTAAGAGCCATGTGTCAATCGACAGTTAGCTTCCTTTAATTTCACTGTGGTGCCAGTAAACATAGCACATGTGGTATATAAATACGCTGCATGGTCGGGATGAAGCGCTATGAAACGGAGACGAGCTGCTGTTAATAAGCTGTCTGAGATTTTATAGAGTTGGGGAAAGTGAGAGGAGGAGGAACGGCCATGTGCTTCAGGTCTCTCACTGATGTGCTTATTCTAACTCGCTGAGATCAATCATGTGCTTCAGACAGGCCGAGTGGGGAGAAAACTCTCCATAAATCTATGATCAGTCTCAAAAAAAAAACCCCAAAAAAACCAGACCACATGCTGTGCTTGTGTTTAGATTTCTTCTAAGATTTCTGCTTTCTTCAAGCTGCCTCATCCACACCAACCTTCTTCTGCACAGAGGCAGAGCTGAGACACAGCAACAGAACAGTCCAGTGCTGTCTCTCACACACACACACACACACACACACACACACACACACACACACACACACACACACACACACACTGCCTCTGGCAATCAGAAAGCGAACGATTGAATGTGAGTGAAGAACAGCAGCTTTCCTTATTATCTCCTTCAATCTGTGCTAAAGCCATCTCATCTCTCTCTCTCCCTCCCTCTCCCTCTTTCTCTCCCCTATAGACACACAGACATATAGATAGGCAGATAGATAGACAGACAGATAAGATAGATAGATAGATAGATAGATAGATAGATAGATAGAAAGTGGTCTTACCTGGAGCAGCCAGTAACACCTGCGGTGGAAGGTGGGGATTATGGAGGAGTGGACGTAACACCCGTACAGACACTGTGAAAACACACACACACACACACACACACACACACACACACACACACACACACAAGCACAGTTACTAAACACGTTCTCTCTGTTTTTGCTCTGCACACATTCTCATTGATTATTAATGCAGTTCTCATCCACATCTACACAGTTTGCAGAGAAAAGCACGTGAGCACGAGAGAAAACCAGCTCACCACCAAGACTGCAAAAAATTTCTAAAACTCTAATTTAATCATGATCATGATTTTTGGCTTCTCC
Source organism: Pangasius macronema (assembly GCA_037577455.1). Taxonomy (NCBI): domain Eukaryota; kingdom Metazoa; phylum Chordata; class Actinopteri; order Siluriformes; family Pangasiidae; genus Pangasius; species Pangasius macronema. The sequence goes on along the minus strand of CM074964.1, from coordinate 17,531,909 downwards.
ACTTAATTAAACATGATGAACTGTGATTACAGAGAGCAGAGCTGAAGTCAGCGAACTGGCAAACATTGCGTTTTGGTCTTTGACTCTTTGGTTTGTTCAGTCATTCAAGTATTTATTCGTTACCTGCTGTCTATTAGGTTGTGTATTATGGAGCACTGATGTAAATAATGTAATACTCCTTTCTATCAGACTTTTTTTGATCATTTCGGCCTAGTGATTCATTTAGATAGTGATTCATTTCGATGGCGAGTTGTAGATTTGGATAGTGATTATTTGAGATAGTGATTGATTTAGACAATGATTCATTTAGATAGTGATTCATTAATGTAGATAATGATTCATACATTTAGATAGTGATTCATTTAGATAATGATTCATACATTTATACAATGATTCTTTTAGATAGTGATTCATTAATGTAGATAATGATTCCTACGTTTATACAGTGATTCTTTTAGAAAGTGATTCATTTAGATAATGATTCATTTAGATAGTGATTCATTTAGATAATGAATCATACATTTAAATAATGATTCATACATTTATACAGTGATTCTTTTAGACAATGATTCATTTAGATAGTGATTCTTTTAGATAATGATTCATACCTTTAGATAGTGATTCATTTCGATAATAATTCATAGTGTACATATAGACAGTGATTCATACAATTAGATAATGATTCATACATTTAGATAATAGAGAGAGTGAGAGAGTGTGAGCAAGATTCATATTTAACATTTACTCTGCAACATAAAACTATTATTTTACACGAATCGCTATCTAAAAGTATCAAATTGGCCTCAAATAGAAAAGAATATTAAATTACTTACACCTGACAGCCCATAGCATATTGCGCTGGTTTACGTTATTTAGTTTAAGTTTGTTTATGCTCAGCACTTCAAAGATTATTACCTAATGCGAAGCAGAAACAGGGATTTAAAATTTAAACTAAAATTGAAAAGATTACACATGTTAAATAATGTAAAATATCACAGAATAGCTTGTCAATTTAAAATGATTGAGTGCAATTGAAATGTAATAAACCTGGCTAGCTACTAAAGCAGATACTGCTGGAGAAGAGTTGGATCATCAGCTAAGCTAACCACTCAGCTGCAAACTCTTCACACTACTAATCACGCAGTTTACTACTAATCACGCAGCTTACTACTAACGGTTTCACGGTTTCACATGCGTATCATTTTTTATTTGTGTTTAACAGCTGTACTGTGTGACCAGTGCAGTTTTCAACCTCTTTATCTCTTTACAATTTGTTCCTAAATTTGCTGAATAATTTTTGAGTTTAGGGTTAACAGCACCCCATCTATCCTAGTGACTCTCTCTCTCTCTCTCTCTCTCTCTCTCTCCCTTCGTCTAGTGTCCTTCTGAGCAAGTCGATAGCAGGCGATCGACTCTAATGCTATTTCCAGCTGGAGAATATGTGAGAAGCCAGCCGCCCGGGCCGCCGCTCACCTTAAACAGGCTCCAGATTACGGGAATTAATTGAATACGAGGGATGAAGTTTCAGTCTCGCTATCACGCGTAACAGCACACTCAGCAAGTCAGAAAATAGAAAGTGTGTAAATGAAAAGGCTTGCTTCCAAATATACACACCTCATGCACAGATACATCCAGAAACATGGTACAGATTTATGGAGCAGGTCTTGGAAAGTCATGGTACATTGTCATTGCAATCTGAATTATAATATAAAACACACACACACTCACACACACACACGAGAAAGTCTGTCACTCTGGTGGACAGGTGCTAGGGTTTCGCTCGAGTACACCTTTCTAGACACGTGAGGCGTAAAATCAAAACATGTTTTCATGGCGCTGGTTTTGTTTACCTCCCATTATAGCACCATAATCCATCCTGAGTCACACATGAACACTGTACATTCTTATACACGCGTGTGATATGTAAGGAACAAACACGCTATGTCATGACGTTATCGGGAATTAATCAACGGTGCAGTGGTGCGAGGAAGCAGAGTTACTGCCATCGCCTTTAATTCGACAGCAGCTTTATTTTATTCCTCTGATACCGCAGCAATTTGTCAACAGTTACAATATTTCGTTTATTAAAGGATGATAGGCCATACTTTTTATCCACTTATAGTTACATTTATTGTCGTGTAGCATCCTCAGAACAAGTCAGTTCCTGTTCACTTATGTTATAGCAGCTATAAACCATTTTTTCCTCACCAGCCTCTCTTTCTTTCTCTCTCTTGAGGTTAATGAGAAAGAAGCACAGCTTGTCACGTTACAGAGAAACAAGACTCCTTCCATTAATGCTAACGCGTTGGCTACAGATTCTATAGAAAAGATAAGGTGTTAGAATGAGCGCATTAATATAACTCTAGTGATGCATTTTACAACATATTATGGAAAAAGAGATAAATATCAGTTGTTGAGAATCAGATGATATGCTGCTTAATGATCCATACACGGTGTGTATAGGGTCTGCTTTAATAAAGTGTTAGGCAGAGGAGTGTATAATGAAGAAATTTACTGCAATACAAATATATACATAAATATTATATTACCCAAGCCACACACACACACACACACACACACACACACACACACACACACACACACACACACACACACACACACACACAAAAANACACACACACACACACACACACACACACACACACACACACACACACACACACACACACACACACACACAGAGCAAAATCCCCAGAATTGCATATATTGTTATTCACTGTTATATACACTGTTATAATTTTTTTAAGTAGCTGGTCTTATATGAATCCTTCAAGGTGGTAGGTGTTACTTCAACATTATAGGTGTTTTTAACACTGAGAATTTCCCAGTGAACACACACACACACACACACACACACACACACACACACACACACACACACACACACACACATCCCTGAAATGGAATAAGCACTGTGTGCATATCCTCTCGTACTCATGCAGTGAAACAAATTAGTCATTATTTCTCAGTAAACATCACTAAGACATACTAGGCAGTACTAGACATACTGTAAAATATTAACAATGCTGCATTATTTAAAATATTCTGCTCCAATTTATTGATCTATTGCCTCAGGCAAGAGAGAGATAAAGGAAATGAGAGTGAGCAGAACCTGTCATTTTAGAGCAAAACATTTAATCAGTAGTTATTAAGTGGATCATTTACATAAATTGTGACAAAACCACTAAAACACTGTCAGTGCGTTGAATACACGTCCTCGTTCAGCTCCAGTCATGTTTACATCTAACACGAGGATACAGTCGAAGTGGCTCTAACGCTGCCGAATGTGCTCCAGTGTCCTCTCTCAGCTGCGCGACGGTGGCTGCATGGGCGTGTTTGGTAACAGTGTGATTAAGAAATGACAGCGTCAGAGGCTATTATTTGCCGTCTGGGCCCCAGACAGATGCCAGAGTCTCACACGCTGGGCAATTAAAGCCTAATTACATTCACACGATTAGATCAGCCCCAGCATGGTGTCTGAGAGCAGCTCCTACGCACTGAAACATGCTTTCACAGACGGATGTGAGTGCATGAGTGTGCACACACACTCTTATATACACGCACAGACATAGACACACACACACACACACACACACACACACACACACACACACACACACACACACACACACACACACACATACAGCAGCCAAGGTGCCTTTCAGCATTTTCTTATAATCTACAATTTCTGTACTTCCTGGTTATATTTAGCTGAAAAATTCCTGATAGCATAGCACGACAGATTAGCTCTCTGCTGCGATTAAGTTTAGCCATGTTGTGACATCACAGAGGCCGTGGCTTCATCGTTATCGAAATAACGTTTCAAGGTAATTGTGTTTGTGTAAACACACTGTATTGTATTCCACGGTTTGAGGAAATGAAGCCTCGAACGCTAAAACGAACCCTCAAATGATACTGAACTTGGAAGCCAGGGCTACGAGAGCTGTCACATTCCTTTAAAAACACAATCAGAAAGTTTAATGACTTAAAATATTGTGAAACTGAATCTCATGAACATTAGCAGTAGAGCTACACCATGCATTCATATCGCATAAACAAAGAAGGTGGAATTTGTTTTGCGTTCTTAACTGGGGAAATTCCCAGAGATTAAATGCCTTAATTACATTTTTTTACAAAGCTTGTTCTTTAAGATTTGTGCTTATTTATTTAACCACAGCTGGTGATCTTCATTCTGAAATCCTTTCAGCAGTAACTCAGGTAATTTAGGGCTTTTAAATGTTGATCATTTCCAATTCTCTCTCACTTTCTTTAGTAGATACTATACTGAGCTCTGTCAGTAGCTTGAAAAAAAAAACAGAAATGCATTAGAGCTTTCTGATTAGAACTGAAGTGGATATAAAGGCGCGTAAGGAATCAAACATGACGAGGCATTGCTGTTACAGAAAACTGCTACTGGTAAATATTTTCCTATATATTTTCCTATTTGTTTTCTTTTTCCCTTGAAGTTAGTAAGACAAGTCCACAAAGTGTAAACTCCTCCTCCTTAAAGTTGCAAAGCGCTGACACTGGAGACTCCTTCCATAAATATCAGATGAAGTGAAGTGACGTGACACCAAGTGTGGTGAGCCTTACATGGAATCTGTGCTCTGCATTTAACCCATTCAAGTGCACACACACAGTAGTGAACACACACACACACACACACACACACACACACACACACACACACACACCCAGAGAAGTGAGCAGCCTTTTTTTGGGGGGGGGGTTCAGTTCCTCGCTCAAGGGTCTCACCGTATCAGCAATTACGCACATTTTTAATCTGTTTATGTGGAGCTTCCGCTAATTCATCCAAATCCCTGTAAACGAGCGCATTAATATAAACCTATTTCCAGCTGCACAACTTCTGACCAATCAGAATGGAGGGTTTAACAGCGCTGCCGTATAAACGCATCCAGTCCGTCCGTAGCTGTAGCTGCTTTACAGCGAGCGCAGGCTGCGATTTGACTCTGACAGCATTGTAAATGTACAAACTGAATTCTTCAGTGGATTGAATCTTTTCACAGAATTGTGGTTCAGAGATCCCTGTTGTTGGACTGGCCCGGTGCTCGCAGCAGCTCCTCATTGATTGGCTGTAATTAATTGAGTCTGATGCCACAATTATTTCTTGGTTAGAGGAATAGATCTGACGTGCATGCAGGAAAGGTTCTCCACCAAGAGAACAACCCAATAAAGCAGAACAATCCTGGGTCGATAGTCTTGTGTGGCAGGCTGTTTGTTAAAGGTAATTGAAGCTACTTTAGATTGAAGTATTAAAAAAATAGCTTCGGCTAGTTCTGGTGCTCCAAAAAATACTAAAAAAAAAAAAAAGTGCTAACGTGCAAATTTGACTTCAAATCAACTGAAAGTTTTCTGAAACTTTTTGTTTTCAGGACAGACGAGTTAAAATTCTTTGGTTTCTTGGTAAAATTGGAACGACATTACATGTAACAATAAATGGATAAAAAGTATCTTGTGTTGTTTAAGGAATAACACACAACAAACCATGTCTTTGTAGGACAGTAATACACACCAGGGTCACCACTCCGAAGTGTATTATTTTCGTCTAACTGCATGATACCGAGTGTGTTATTCCACTTACACCACAGAGATTTGCGAGATCACAATATTTAATTTATTAATGAACAACACATCAAGCTTTTTAATGGTTTACTTAGATGTAATGTTGTGGAAAGTCCGTGTGAAAAGATAGTTCCTGTTCTCACCTACGTGAACGCGAGAGTTAACCCTCCACCAGCATCTCTCTCTCTCTCTCTCTCTCTCTCTCTCTCTCTCTCTCTCTCTCTCTCTCTCAGCTTGTCATGATACACAGAAAATTGAAAGTGTAATATGCTGGGAAACTTTACAGCATGGTGACTGTTACAAAGCACTGACTCCTTCCATAAAAGTCCCATAAATGTCTCCATAAAAAAAAATTCACCATATCAGTGATTACAGCGTTTTTTTTTCTAAAATGTAAAAAAAAAAAAAACTTTTTTATTATTAGTCTTCGATCTTGTGGAGCATCCACCATACAAGTCCCTGTGTATGAGCTGTTACTATAGAAACGATAATGCATCAGAACGAGTGCATTGACATGATGTAACAGCCGTAACTACTGTCTGAGATGTGCGGTTATATATAAATAATGTGCACCTTTCGACCAATCAGATTCTCCCAACCAGAGAACTTATCTGCGATGTGGTGAAACACAGAGTGTAAAGGGACAGACTAGTGATGCTGATGAAAAGTGACAAAAACGCATGGAGACTGGATCTGTCAGAGGGAACAGGGTGTGTGTGCGTGTGTGTGTGTGTGTGTGTGTGTGTGTGTGCGTGTGTGTGTGTGTGTGAAGACCTGCTATCCGTGGATGTTAATGGTAGCCCGTAGGTGGAGCCGGCAGCGTGCCAAAGACATTAAGTGGAATTGAATTCCTTCAAAGCAGCCTCAATCAGCAGGTTTTATCAGGTTAGAGTTCCTCCTCCTCCTCCTCCTCCTCCTCCTCCTCTTCTTCATTCTCTTTTAGGTTCAGTGACCGGGGCATGACGTCATTTAGGATAAAAAAAAAAAAAGAGGTAAAAGAAGGGAAGCAGGTGTGTCAGCTGAATGAGGCTGAGCTTAGCGAGAGCGGTCAGTCAGGAAGGAGGCAGGGTTTCGGGGCAGTGGTGTGCACGAGACACTGCTGAGCGTTCTGTCGTTCCCTTAACAGCTGAATGAAGGGAACGCTGATGAGACTGGACAGATTTCCCGTCAGTACAGCAGTCGCAGAAGGCGTTTTTAAAAGACCACGCCCATTCACCCGTGCAAACTCCTCCAACACTGGCGTATAGTCACGCTTTCCTCAGAACAGGATCTTTTCCGAAACGTTTATTCATGCCATCGAGGCTTTAGCTATTTAAATACTCACGCATTACTTCATCAAACTGAAAATCGACTCTTTGGATGCTATCAGAATTACACTGTTCACTCTGAAGCCTTTACACAACAGCTTATTGTGTATCTTTCAATCAAAAATGTAATTTTCAGGTATAAAATCCAACAATTATCACTTATCGTTTTGAGGAATTCCTCTGTAACACAGCTCTAAACCGGAACAGGAATGAACGTGTAAAATTGTATGAATGCAAATAATTGAGTGGTTTGTTTTTAAGGTTCGTTTTGGAAGATATATACAGAATAAGTGGGCAGAGCTAAAGCTTCAATGTTGCTAAGCTACAGATAATGTGGTGGTCTTAAAAGTGCACAAAAATGGTGAAATTCATTTACAGAAATTCGGATTTAAATTTAGACCCGTAATGAACAAGCCAGAGGTGACACTGATGAGGTAAAAAAACTTCCAGAGACGACAAGAGGAAGAAGAGAAGCTCTTCTGGATGATACCTGATACCAGATGGTGGCATTATAAATATAATAAAATAAAGATTTTGCATTTGAGTGTTTATATTTTTGTATTACTGCAGTTTGAGATGAGACAGTTTAGAGATGCTATTTATACGAAAATGTGAAAAATGATATACATGACCTACATCATAGATACAATTTCTGTCCTGCCTTAAAGTCTTTAGTGTGAGTTAAGAAAGTGGCGCGTCATCTTACAGCTTGATGAATTGTCTCCGGACTGTACGTTGGTACTTTTGCTCTACAGAGCTTCAGGTGATCAATTAAGAAAAGCTACTCCCAACCCGAGAGCCCTGCAAGCCCATAAATCACAATTAAAACATTTACAGGTCTGACCCCTAAATGATCTGTCTGCCGGCTAATATTCCCCCAGCTCCGCCTGTGAGGAGGGATCGGGCGGGGAAAGAGCTCGGGAGAGGGGAAGAAAGTAGGCCGGGGGAAGGCGTGGAGGGGCCGGGAGACAGACAATGAGGATTTGTGTCTTTATATGTCAGTAAAGAAAATGAAAGCAGACTCAAAATGTTTTGAGGGGAAAAAAAAGAGAAAGTTTCATATTTCATGTGCATAAGAAGAAGAACAACAAACACTTTTTTTCTGGTCCAGTGCTTAGAAGAAGATAAAAAAGCTATTTGTATTCTAGTGAGCTTTGGCCTGCGTGTTTGTAAATACGGACTCTTCGGAGCCGCTTAATCTTCAACTACACAAACGCAAAAGAGAGAGAGCGAGAGAACACAAGAGAGAGAGAGAGAGAGAGAGAGAGAGAGAGAGAGAGAGAGAGAGAGAATGGAAATGATTTTCATACATGGCGTGGTCGAGCAGGTTCTGCTCCAGTTGTAGTCTTGGTTTGGAGTTTAAAGCCTCCTTCACTTATCTCACACCTCTAAACAATAAAAGCTAAGGTTCTGCTGAGACGACAAAACCGCAGCTAGGAAAAAAATAACTAAGTAGTGAGACAGAGACGGATTGGGGATATTTGCATTTTATCCTACAGCACAGTGGGGTTTTAGGGGCAAACCGCCTCAGGCCTGCCCCAAGCAATGAACCTTCATGGCATGATATTTAATAGAAAAGACCTCATTATGTCTTTGTAAAACAGGTGAAATGCTCTTTAAGGAGTTCCTGACAAAATCTGGACGTTGTTACAGCACTGAAGGAGCTTACATCACTGAAGACAAGTCGAACTCGACACCAGTACAAGTCTAGTCCTTCCAATACCTCAGATGCCCTTAAAATATATCATGTTTGATATGATCATGTTCGGATCGATGCAATCAGTTCATCTGCTGGGAGCAAAGATAAGTCCAGCCAAATCCCACATTAACACACGTATTTTTAAAATATCACACTAACAAGATTTTTCTAGCGATGGACCAATGGCAAAAATCTTAGACAGCCAGAAAATGAGCCTTGAGTACCTGAACCTGAACATCTCTGTATGACAAACAGCAAGAAAGCCATTGAAGAAAAACTATTTCTGACATTTGACCTTGCTGTGACATTGACCCTGTTTAGATCCATTTCGAAATCTAATCAGTTCATCTGCAGGTTACAATCATAATCCATATAAATCACACAAACATCCGACCACTCGTTCTTGAGATATCGTGTTAATGATGTTATAATCTCAGAATGCCTCTGCTGCTACGTTTTCACACAAGTGCAGAGTTATGTCTGGTATTTTTTTTTTTAACCTCCTGACCAATCACGTTGCAAGTTGACTGCTCATACCTAAAACTAACAGTGTGTGTATCTTTGGGATGTTCACTGGTATGCGACGTGACGACCCACTTTAAAGCCGGCTTTACACTGTAAGATTTTTCATCCCAGTCAAGCACCATAAAGGATCATCTTTGGAGAGATCGGTGCTCTTAGAACGCGTAATGTGAATTTACGGCCACTGCGTGAGCGCCGCTACGACGCTCGTCTAAAATCTGCCGATAGGAGGATGGCGCAGGATTACACAAAACTCATGGGACAGCTACAAATACAGACGTTGTGATATAAACGCGTAAACAAAACACAGGCTTTAAAAGAAGAGAGGTTTGTTGAATTGTAGCAGCAGAAAGAATGCCTCATGGCAGGACAAAAAAACAGACGGAAATATGTAAGTAGAAATAAGCATTCAGGTGTGTGGCTAGCAAATTAGCGTGCAAATACTCTGTTCATCAAGCTTATTTACTGTTATGACAACGTGAAACTATTTCATGCTTCCAGGCGAAGATCTACAAACCCGTCGCTGTGCACCCAGTATGGCAGAGCATACTCATTTTCTTTAATTGCAGGTCTGGGATCTTCACCATATATTCCAACATGAAGAACATGTGTTATGTTACACAGTCTGTTACAGAATTCTGCCAAGATTTTACTGGGATCGTCTCGTACAGTGTGACAAGTAATCATCATAAACAGGATGCTGGAATCGCTTAGCTCAAGTCACATGAACAGCTTAAATTCTCTTGAAAACATTGAAAACATCTACAGAGTGAGCTTGGAGAGTTAGTTAGCAGTCCGTTACAGTGTTTTTTTCCCCTCATATCAGCACAAAACCACTCCAGCCAGCACTTTTTCTGTAAAAGCAGCCTAGCAGCAGCACCGGGTCATAGATTAGCGCTGAACTGGTCGCCTGCTGTCAGTCTGAAACGCTTTAAGGCCCCCTGTGTGACATTCAGTGCTATAGCTGATTGTCGTGTAGTATCTTTGTCACCTTTAATAAATCCGGGTGTCATTTCCGTGCACAATATTTCCTGCATGCAGCAGCAGCAGCAACATTTCAGAATCAAGAAACAGGCAATATTTTTGGAGAGGACGCATTTCTGTCCAGCAACGTCGTGTGTACTGATATCCAAATCCAAACAATGACTCAGTGGAGAATTTTCACCTCTCTGTGCTCCGCGCTTGATTTAATCTCAGCATGTGGTTAAAGAGTTGCACGGCCAGTGATGGTAGTTCTTTATAAAGCAATTCTGGTGGGCTTGAAAAGACAGACTGTGCGCACACACACACACACACACACACACACACACACACACACACATGAAACCGTATTGCTCTTAGGTGGTCAGCATGTGTGTGATGGCCCGTGTGTGCAGTGGGATGTGAATGATGTGCACAGAGCAGCGCCTGTCAGCATTCATCTCTGCAACTCATAGCACACTGCCTTACCATGCCCATGGCCATCTCTCTCTCTCTCTCTCTCTCTCTCTCTCTCTCTCTCTCACACACACACACACACACACACACACACACAAACANCACACACACACACACACACACACACACACACACACACACACACACACACACACGCACACACGCACACACACACACACCAGTTTGGTCTGCCACCACATATTGTTCTCATACTCAACTACTGTTTGCTATTGTGTAGGACACACAAGGTCACCGAGGAGAAGGTCAGTCATGGCCTTATACCACAGCACTGTTGAGTTCTCCGTTCTGATTGGTCAGAAATGGCTGATTTTTCTGCATGCGTATGATGTAGTGTCAGCTGCACAGGTTTATGTTAATGTGCTCACTCTAATACATTATCATTTCTACAGAAATTAATAATAAGTCTGATAATGAACAGATTATTTAAAAGTGTTTTTATTTATGTAAAGAAATATGTTTAAGTAACAATTACGGAAGGAGTCTCCAGTGTTAGCACTTTGTAAACCGTCAGAGGTAAAGCTGTAAGTTTTCCGACATCTTTAGGATGGAGGACAAGCCACGTTTTATTTGTTTTATTAACTTCAGGAAAGAGAGGCTGGTGAGGGAAGGACTGTTTACAGCTGCTATAACGTAAGTGAGAACAGAAACCAGCTCGTTTAACAGAACATTTAATGTAACTAAAAATGGATACAAAGTAAGTCAAATCATTCTTTGACTGAGATACCAGATTTCCCCACAGGAAGTTATAGGAAAATAAAAACTTCAGGTAGGTAGTAGTAACTCCTCTTCGTGTGGGGCATGCGCTTTAATGAATTGCTTGTCTGTGTGTTCATTCTTAACATAAATACATCAGCAGCTTTAGTTACTTTTATACGTGACAGTAGACAAATTAACCGAAACAATGTGCCAGGACATCAGACTTGTCTTCATGACTTTGCTACACAGGCAGAATTAAAGAGAAGCCAAATGGCAACTGGATGTCTAAACAAAAACCAGAAAGAAAACAAATCAACGCAAACCACACCCATCATCATCTCACAAACAATAGACGAGGAGAGTGTAATTAAAAACAAACACTCCAGTGCCAGCGGCGAGACACACACGTGAATGGAGTTCATCGATCTCAGTCGACGCCAAGCTTTTGTAAGACACCGGTGCAGAAAACTGACACCAGGAAGGGAAAGAACAGTGGTGGAGTGAAAAAAAAAAGAGAAAAGAGAAAGAGCTTTCTGCTCCATTACACATGGGATTACAGCCAATCCCTTTTCAGATGAGGCACAGAGGAAACTTAGTTGTATTCTCTAGTTTCTCTCGCTTTGCATCACAATGTGGCGGATATCTAATCAAAGCCGAGCAGCGGTGAGGGGGGGGATCGACTCCTCCAGAAAGAGGAGATGATGAGGGCAAAACTGAGAAAGAATGAGAGGAAAATGAAAAGGAGGAATGCACAGAGAAACACACACACACACACACACAGAGACACACACACACACGCTGAGCGGCAGTTAGCTGCTGTGATTCTCCCAGTGTTCCCTTTAAATCTGTTTCCTCATTTGAAGAGAGGTTCAGGTGTTAGCTCTGTGGAACCAGCCTCTGCAGCGATAAACTGGATGCTTGCTGGTTTCAAATCCCAGATGAGCTAGGATAAGGAGGCTGGACCAAACACCAAGCACCAAGCACCAAGCACTAAGCATCACGGCGCTGATGGACTCAACACAGCTGCTCTTCTGCTTGTTACTGTGCCCTTGAGAAGGACACAGAACCTTCCAGTTTAAAGGTGAATCCAGGCCAAAGCCACTCTCCATCATCTCTCTCTGTAGGGTCCTGCTCTGAGGTCAATGTTTCTCTAACACTTTTCATTAACAGTGATGAGTGGGATCTTCAATCATAGCATTTATTTTAACCCTTTAACTGTAAAAAAACTGTACTCTCCCAGTACAGACAATACGATCATATGTTGGCTATTTGTTTCCTTATTTTTAATTTCTGAACTTTCCATCCGTCGAATCTGTTTTTATTATATTAGTCAATAGAATCCAGCTGATCTTTATTTAGAGGCATAACAACCTTTATAATGGTTTTCCACTGAATCAAGGCATTAAAGTAACACTCCATGTTTTTATAATCTAATTTCTATCTACTGCCTCTGCAATAAAAAATCTCGAGCTGTTCTTTTAACCCAACCACTGCGTTACACATATTGGGTAGTTTATATTAATACAGTATATAATCGTATATATTAATAGAAAACACATTTTTGTAGAATGCCGTCAGAGATATAATTAATTTGTGTTTAAGAGTTACCTATGGTGACACTTACGCACATCGTTCTCTCAGTCACAACCCGATTACGCACAAAAACTTTAGAAAAGCGATTTTACTGGTGAAATGACTAGTGACATTTTATAATAATATTAATAATCAAGTTTATTTACTGTATATAGCACAGAGGCAGAGGCCGTAGAAAAGGGCAAGCTCTGGATACAATAAGCACACCAGAATAAATAAAACAAAATGAGGAGTTAAAATAAATAAATAAATAAGAAAGTAAAGTGGATTTTTATTGTCGTTCCTCTATATGGCTTGAAACATCGTTTCTCCCGGACCATGGACACATAATAGCACACGAGTCTACATAAAGTGCAAATACTAGAAAATAAATAAAAAATATAAGAAAAAATGAGAAACCAAGACACACACACACACACACACACACACACACACACACACACACACACACACACACACAATCATATAAAATATACAGATTAAGCAGAGTCTCTGCATATCCCGAATTATATACTGGGAAGTGGCAGCTCAGTGGTTAAGACACTGGACTCCTGATCGGAAAGTTGAGAGTTCAAGGTGCCACTGCTGGGCTCTTGAGCAAGACCCTTAACCCTCAACTGTTCAGTTGTATAAATGAGATAAGTGTAAGTTGCTCTGAATAAGGACGTCTGCCAAACGCCGTATATCTTCTTCTTCTTTGGGCTTTTCCCTTCAGGGGTCGCCACAGCGAATCATCTCTCTCCACCTATCCCTATCTTCTGCATCCTCAACACTTGC
>CM074964.1:17503337-17514578 GCA_037577455.1 Pangasius macronema | reverse complement strand
GATAGGGATAGGTGGAGAGTGATGATTCGCTGTGGAGACCCCTGAAGGGAAAAGCCGAAAGAAGAAGAAGAAGAAGTTCAACAGTCATTCCATCACTTTCTCAAAGTTTTTCAAAGTCTAAGTTTGAAGGAGAAACTGCAAAATGTGATGTCTGCTTTTCTTTAGACTTAGCCACGATGGAAAACCTGAGGCAGATTATCATTATGTGCACATTATTAAGTGGTTTATTGATTATACATCTTCTTAAGTTTTTTTTTTTTTAATAACTTTTACTTGAGAAAGTACAACAATAAATGTTATGTTGCCTGACCAGCTGTAGCCAAAGGCAGTTTTTGTTTTTATATTTTGGTTTTATATTTATATCACATATAAATCTAAAGAAAAATGACAGCACAACTGTCAGCCCTGGCACATTCAACAAATACACACCCACACACACACACACACACACACACACACACACACACACACACAAAGACACCATGGTCCTCCCAGTGATTGTGGGTTGTTAGTTACGGGAATGTCTCCCTGTTTCATTAGACTTTAATTGGGCTGGGCCTGGTGGCTCCTCAGGCTTGTGGCCAGGCTCTCACTCCTTCTCAGTGTCTTGCCTTAATGAGCCAATTAGCTTCTCCCTGGCCTGCCTGGTCCCGCTTTACAAACTGTTGTTTACTCACTATCAATTATTAACACGCCTGTCATTCTGCTAGGAATCAAATCAAAAAGAGCAGCTAGCTTATGAGCTCCCTTGATTAAAATGTACACCGTTTACTTATCAGGGGAATCTCATTCTTCACAACAGATAACATGCTGGGAGTATGGGTGGGATCGTCCAGCTGCTGCCTCTCGCTCTCTTGCACACATAACACACAACACACACGCCATTAGCTTCACTCAAGGGGCTCTGTTTACATCCTAGAGGAACTGATGGAGTGCATGTGAGAGCCAAAAAAAAATAGAATGAAGGGAGGTGGTCTGCACGAGTGTGAGTAAAGACAACAAAGCGGTGAGATTTATCCCCGTCAAGAGGGAGTGTTTGCGCTCGGAGTGCTTGTACTTTACTTTCAGTTTGCACATTCGAGAGAGAGAGAGAGAGAGAGAGAGAGAGAAAATGTCTTTTCCAATGGCACGTGTCACCCAACACCTTTACCACAACCTTACCCACAAACACTCAAACACACTCAGCCACACACTCTGTCTCTCTCTCTCTCTCTCTCTCTCTCTCTCTCTCTCTCTCTCTCTCTATCGCTGTCTGTTTCTCAGTTTCACTCACACTACCTGAAGCTCTTGTTCTTTTATGGCAAATTGAGGCTCTCAGTCTGCAGGAAGTAATTACTCTCACAATAGACAGAGAGAGGGAGAGATATGGGGGAGTGGTAAGAGAGGGAGAAAGAGGAAGTGGGGGAAACTGTGGTAGAATGCTGATATGACACACAATGTCACCTTGCCACTCCAGAGCCAAACACCCAAGCAGAAAGAATGAGAGATTGAAAGAGAGAGAGAGAGAGAGAGAGAGAGAGAGAGAAGGGGCAAACCAATGCAACAGAAGCAAGAGGAAGAAATTGAGAGAGGAGGAATTAGGAGAAAGTGAGAGGGTAATGGCTTGTGTAAGAGGAGTGGACTGTGTGTGTGTGTGTGTGTGTGTGTGTGTGTGTGTGTGTGTGTGTGTGTGCATGTGTGTTCCATTAACCCCCTGCCCCTGTCACTTGTACGAAAAAAGAGAACAGGTTTTGCTTATTAACCCTTGCTTAACACTTTAAATATGTGATTTGTGTTCTCAAGGTCATGTGTCCAGCATTCAGATTGATTTATGAATTTAAAAAAAAAAAAAAAGCTGTGTAATTCTGTCAGGAAGAGCACTCAGAAAGAATAGAGGACAGGAGAGAAAAAAAAGAGAAGTATAGTAGCAGGCCAGACCACATCCAGCAACGGATGATGTCTGTTACATAATGCATGTGTGTGTGTGTGTGTGTGTGTGTGTGTGTGAGTAAGACTGTGACCTGTATGACCTGGGCAGGGTGTTTTATCTGTGGCCCAGGGCGAGATGTGACACCTCGGACATGCTTTCAATTTTCTGCTCCGTGCGCCTCTGCTTTATGAGGTACTCAGGGGCACAGGGAGGTCCATGGAAAGAGAGGATAGTCCAGTCCCACACACACACACACACACACACACACACACACACACACACACACACACACATGGTTGTCTCCCTACACTGATGACTACGTGATCAGATCTTTAGAATCCTCTTAAACATCAAGCAGGGAAAAAACACAGCCGCCGTAAGTCATTTTCCTACAACATTCAGCCCTCCTTCTATTCTCTCTATTCATCATCTTTCCATCCTCTCTTCATCCTCCTTCCTTCCTCTCTCTTTATCCTCAAAGCTTGTGCAAATTCTCATTATCCTAGAATTTCAAACTGAGAAAAAAAAGAATACGCTTTTTGCTGAATGAAAATCGTTCCAACTGTACCAACTGTCAACATAAATAATGCAACAAGGAAGGAGGAGTGAATAGAGTGAAATGAAATAAGATGTGATGTCTATAAATTTTAAAACCAAAAACTAAAAAATCCAGAGCGAGAGAGAAAGTTATAGAGAGCGAGAGAGAGAATAAGAAAGTGTCTTAAGATGCCCCTCTCACTTCTACATTTCTTCATTCCTATCCCTTGCCCTCTATCCACTGAGCTATGACAGATCTTTGGTATAAAAGGAAGGCAGGTCTCGGGGCTGCAGCTGACTTTGGGTGGTTTATTGAACCCTGAGGCTGCAGCAGGCCTGCCTTTAGAGAGATAAGCTTAGTATGCTTTTCATTGCCCGTCTCCAGAGCCTATTTTTCCAGCCCCCCTGCTGCAGGAACCGAGAAGAAAGGCGTGCACCTCAAACCTTTCATGCAGCCTTCATTACCTAACTTAATGGCTCCCTCATCAGGGCTTGACTGATCATGCCTGGCAGCGAGCTGTAAGGGACGTGAGTGCGGATCTATGGGAGGCCCGATGGAGGAGGTGGAGCCTGGCGAGGCCATGGACAGTGACCTACGAGGCGAGCGAAGATAAATAACACGAGGTGGGAGCGGTCAGAGGGATCTAGGCTTGGGATTGATGGTTAGTTTGGGACAGCATGAAAGGCGTAATGATGCTTAGAGCTTCAGGCTTGGCTAGTCGTGGAGCACGGACAATGCTATCACGCTGCTCGAGAAATCTGGAGACTACACCAAGGGTAACACCTGCTTCAGGGTTTGCTTGGCTCATTTGCTGGCTTTGTCACAGGTAAATCAAAAAAGTGGGAGCCAAATGGCCCAAACTGCAGCTCTTTCCAACAGGAAGCATGTGGCTGCTGGTGATTCAAAGCACTGACCGCATTCCTCTTTTTTGTCCCTCCATCATTCTGCTGCTATACTCAATAAAATCAACTTCATGAGGTCATTTGCAGGTTCTGAACTGAGAGCAGCATTAGGGCTGGGCAGTAGGACCATCTCATATCGCTACTGTGCTAAATTATTTCACAATGCACTTTTCTGATAAAAAAAAAAAATTACAAACTGCAGTGAAGAACCTGAACTTCAGTCTTCAAACTGGTGAACGTGAATGTCTTCCTGAATGAAGCTGCATGTTTCGGAGCGTTGTGGTAAAGTGGGTTTCAGAGGAGGTAGACGAATACAGGCTGCTTATAGTATGTGCGTGTGAGTGTGTGGATAAGGAGGCAAGGTGATGTTTTCTGCTTTCTGCAACCTCGTCTAATTAAAGTAATTACTCGCTTTACTGGGCTGGCACACTATGGCTTTGCTGGCAGAGGTCAGAAGGAGAGATATTTTACTTTATGAAAATGGCTGAGCTAAAAAAACAGGCCCAGGAGAACACAAGTTAACTATTCGCTCTTTAACCTCAATAAACCTCCGATCTCTCTGACGCACAGCATCATGTTTGTTTAGCCTTGAGTGGACAAAAGGCCTCGGGGCTGAAACTATGAGGTGTGAGAGAGAGAGAGAGAGAGAGAGAGAGAGAGAGAGAGAGAACATGAATTTTTTTTTATGTCGTGTGTTTGTGGAAGATTTTCATGATTCATATAACACAAGCACAAAATATGACACAACTTTCAGGCATGTGAGTGTATTCATTCATTCATTCATTCATTCATTCATTCATCTTCAGCACAAGCTGTATCCTGGTCAGGGTCACAAGGAGGGAATATACCATGGAAGGGATACCAGTACATCACACAGCATCACATAGTTTCACACTACTACTACAAGCCAATCCACCTACTGGCAAGTTTTTAGGACATGCTGGAGATCCACATGTGAAACACCAGACAGACAGGAACCTGAGCTCAGGATCGAATAAATATAATATAAACATTCCTATATTTATTTTCAAATCTTTGTGACAATTGGTACATGTGGCGACCTGGTTATTGTAAAAAGAGGTGGCGTTATGTGTATTTTTGCATATTAGAGAAGTGTGGTTAGGAGTGCTGATAAGAAATGATAAAAATAAGATATAGTAAGCATAGAAAAATTTAACCTAAAATGTTACGCATATGAACACACAGCAATTGCACGCTTGTGTAGAGGTTTACATCTTGTCTAATTCTAACTCTGAGGTCAGCACATTTTTTTTAAAAACTCATAGATACTTCTTGGACAATTTATTAATTCTATTAAATATTTGATGCTCTGTATGTATTCCTCCAGACTATATGCCCTGTACACATCCGAAAGCATTCTGCGCAGAATATCGACTCTTGTCTTCAACAGAGGAAAACAGCAATTAAAGCGCTCAGAATTAGATGATAAATTCTTTGAATGAGCCGAGGAGAGGAGAAGAAAGAGGCTGCTGAATAATGAAAGCTTCACCTCTTCACAGGGCGGGAACGTGACCTGCAGGATTTTATTTTTCATTCGCAGGGTAAAAGGCAAGAAATTATCTGCCTCTCTATTCTGAAATCGTTTACTCCATCGCTACAGTGCTTCAATGCTACACAGAGGAACAGAAAGAAAGGAAACACACAGACACACACATCTCTCTCTCTCTCTCTCTCTCACACACACACACACACACCAGTGATTTTACAGTATTAATCACGCTGTCCTAAACTCCTACCAAAGAAATGAGAGGAGGAGGAAAAACGGAAGTGTGCACGCTTTTTGTGGAAGCTCATAAATGATGCCTGAAGGTCGTAGATTTGTCTGGCTCGCTTAGTGTCGACTTTTGGCTGAGTGCTTCTGGCACGCTTCTGGACTTGAAAATGCTTTTTCAATACCACAACATGGGAAATGCTTACAACATTCAATACCCTCGATTAAAAATGATCAAATTATTATTATTCATATAATCATCTAAACTGTTCTGACCAGTGTAGCGTAAAAATGCTGAAACATTAAGTAAATAACATCAATTAAATAAGCTGTAATAAGATCAATAACGATCATATCTTTATATCAAAGAAACATACACACAACAGAGGTGTTCTATAATACTGAGCAGCTGACCTGTGGTTTGGAAGGAATGTGTGCGGTACAGTAAATAAACCCATGACGATGACATCTTTGCGAACAGGCCTGGAAGCAGCCGTGTTTATAAGCATCTTTTAGCAGCATATAAGAAAAATATCTAATAAAAATGGGCCTTGAGGGATCTCAGAGTATTGCGCATCTCAGATTAGATTCTTTGTTGGTTTGAGCTAATAGTAACTAAAGGAGCTCTTAGACCAGCTCTTATCGCCGAGTGTTTAAAACACTGAATGATGACGGATGAAGGAACAATGCTGCACATCTCATATTTCTGCTCCAGGGCTTACATAGGCCACGTGTCAGTATGTATATTAATACAAAAGGTCAGAATTTATACTGTCGAATTGCTGAATTTCTTCAAAGCATCACAGCAAAACCTGTTAAATAAGAAATAACACACTCGGTGTCAGTCTGTTACAGGAAAATGATCAACAGTGGGGTGGTGTGATGAAGTAGAGCTACTGCTTCATCATACTTTTTATCCATTTAAAGTTACATTTAACGTCAGTGAAACAAGTTAGCTCCTGTTAACGCCTCTCTTTTCTCCCTCTTGAAATTAATAAGACAAAAAATAAATAAATTGTGATGTTACCAAGGAACCGCATAAAGCATAAACTCCTTTGTCCTGAAAATGTCGGAAAAGCACCAACACTTGAGTCTCCTTCCATAAAATGTGAACCATCTGCTGACATAAAGCTATAGAAACGCTGACACATCAGAACAAGTGCATGAATATAAACCAAGCTGTGCTGTTATGGAAAATCAAACTCAACCAATGACCGATCAGATTGGAGAATTCAGTGGTATATTTATCTTAAAGGTCAAGCATCAGGGGGTCAAGCATTCATTAACAAAAAAAAAAACCACAAACAAAACAAGCCAAGTGGAAAACGGGGTCATTCACAAGCAAAGAACAAGAGTGAGAGCGAGAGCAACGCGATATAATACATCCGAGAGACTGAGCATAACCAAGGTGAGCCGTGACAACACGTGACAAAAGCGTGAACACAAAGGAACCAGAGCTTGAATAGTGATACTAATGACTGAAACACAAAGCAGGTGTGAGTGATCTGAGACATGTGACTAGGTCATGTGATGTGCTAGGGCTGCTGGGTAATTAGTTCTTGTCAACCATTTTGTGGCTTTAATCAGCAATGATGTGGTACAGGGGCTGTCTCTGGTTCAAGTAACCACAGCGACATACAGGCCAGTGTGACAGATGGATGAGCAAATAAAAAAAGTTGTTAAACAGTAAGCCTGCTTCATCCTCACAAGATTTACTGTGTGTTCCTGCTACATAATGGTCAGTATATGGCTCATACTCCTAAAGCCCAGAAGGTGTAGTGAAGCTCAGGAGCCTCTCGCAATACTATTTAAACCAACTCTGGACACTCTTATATCCATACCTATAAATTCCAGCCTCTCTTTCTCTCTCTCTCTCTCTCTCTCTCTCTCTCTCTCTCTCTCTCACACACACACACACACACACACACACACACACACACACACACACACACACACATATAGTGTTTTATTTATCCTGACAGTTATTACTGGCAAAGGAATAACCACGAACAAATATAGCACTGTTTTAGTGGTGTTGTAATTAATTAATATAGAGGGTGCAATTTTTCAAATACACTGCTGCCCTGGTGAACTCTGGATTCTGATTGGTCTACAACAGCAGCTCTGACAGTAGTGCAGCTACAAATCGCAGGTTTACAGTAATGCGCCCATTCTATTGTTTCTATAGTAACAGCTCATTCACAGCGACTTGTACAGCCAATGCCCCTGTAATAAAAGCTGAATGCTAATCGAATAAACAAGGTATAGGGGTGTGATGCTACACTCCCATCGCGATTTGATTCTTAGAATGTAGTTTTGAGCAATAAACATTGTGTATTTTTGTCCGTATAAAAGTGAATAAATAAAAATAGCTAAGGACAGAGGTTTAATATTGCAAAATATCCTGTTCTACAAGTCACTATATCTTAAAAATAAAAAAAATTTATAATTTCTCCCAAAAATTGTAAAGAAAAAAAAAAAAAACTGGGGAAAATGCCTGATTGTAACAATGAGCTGCTTAGCATCATGAGGCATCATTTGAACCAGAAATAGAGCTCCAAAGTAGGCTAAAATGCCCAGTTTCTGTAGCCTCTTGCTCAGACTCTGTCAGGTCTGCTGTCATTTGAAATCTACTGAAGAGCTCTTTTTAACCATTATAACATGGTTGTGTATCCATACAACCTATAATGAGTGCCGTTCATTGTGTGTGCTATCGGACACTTCACAAGTGCAGCTGGTGTAGGCTCTCCACGAAAGAATTGCATCAAATTGGGTTAGATGCATGATTAATAAAACGCTGATTTCCATGATGCATCGTTACACTCCTAACATCGTGTAATTGTTGATGTGGTGAAGTTTCCTGTAAGAAGCCTAAAAGGGTACGCTGTCCCTGTCTTGCGCTACTAAAGGAAAGATTTAACACCTATAAGCCTGCCTTCAGAAGATAGCAGACTTCTTGACACCAGTATGAATGTCTCTAATGATTTGAGTTCTTGTGCGTGTCAGAGTTCCAGTGTCGTCTAGTTTCTCCTCTTCCTCGACAGGCCTCAAAGAGACGACAGCTGCCTAGTTGTCCTGACTGGACGACATGTGTCTTCGTTAATTTAATTAGGCTGCAGCGGACGCCGGTCTGCCACCTCTCCTGGCCCTTTCCCTTGTTCCTTCCTTCCTCTCTCGTTCTTCAGCTCACCCTCATGCACTTGTTCTCTAGCTCATCTCCCAGCTTCAGAGTCACATTCTTTACTGCTGTGTTCCTAAATGAGATGTGCGGTACGAAAATGTCCTGGATCTACTGCGACTCTAATAAATATGACACCATGGAAACATCATCACAAGGAATAAACAGTCCCTGCACAAACACACACACACACACACACACACACACACACACACACACACACACACACACACACACCAATCATTGTATGCCAATGGCGGCTGTCAGAGGGATTAGTTGTAAGCAGTTGTGCTCTTTTCATTTGGGCTGCAGGCTTGTTCTCCGGGTTGTTGCACAGAAGAGCACATGCTCCCAGTCAGCTTGTTTGCTATCAGAAAATAAGATCTCACAGCCGCCTACAGCCACCACACCGATCCAGAAAAATTTAAGGACATCTCTGGGGCACACATTCACACATATACAGTAGCCACACATACACACAAAGTCTCTCCTATCTCTGAGGCATTTTCGACTTTTTTCAGTCAGTACCTTCTCCACTCACCTAAGCAAAGGAACATTTCTTTAGGCAGCAGCATGTTTACACGGGAAGCCATATTTAGATTGTTGTGATCCTCACCTCTACAGGATGGTGCGAGAATCTCCTTGCTGTTGTGGAGGCTTAAAAGGAGCAGGACCTGAGTGAGTGCTGTGCATGTTAACACAGGAGCCAGGAGAGGCTGAGCACAGGCTGTGGCCCCAAAATCCAGCCTGGATCTATCTGAGTGAGGGGTCATCTTTTGACCAGCAGAATGTTCTCTTCTTAGGCTGCCTGAAGGACAAGGCTACCTATCTCCTGAGCGTTTCGTTAATGTTCCCATCGGTGTGTCTGTCTACATTTCTACCTGTGGTCAGACTGAATAATTGACCATCTGATTAGAACAGAGTGTTCTGGTCCCATTTAGAGGTATAGAGAGCTTTAATGACCATTAGCAATGCCAGAAATAGTGCGTGTATCCATTTAGCGGTGGCAAGTAAGTGATTTACCTGGGACTAAAGCTCTGTATCCGAGTAAGACCAGAGTTCCCAAATTACCACTTTTGTGGTGAAGCTGAGTATTGAGGACAGAGCGTTCCAAAAAAGCAGAGATGTGTCTCAGTTACGTGCAATTCTGAGTGAATTAAAGTCGATTTTTCGTGTGTGAAGTCCAGCGCCACTGTCTGACAATTTGTTGTCGCCTTAATGAAAACACAATTTGGGCAATAAATGCACTCAAAAATTGTAGAACTGCATTCGAGAGCAATTTAAAACATACAGGTATGACATTATTAACAAAATTACTGCTTGATCAGCTTGAAAAAAATAAATAAAACTTTCATTACACAATTCATTAAATCTAAAACTCGACATATTGCAATGAAAGTACACTGTGCACACACGCATTATGAATTCATAATGTTAAGCACGTCCAGTTAACTACATCAACATGTGAGAAATTAAAGAATAATTGTTTTTCGTGAAAGGTTCAGTCACTTCTGTGTTTTCATTCCTGTCTGACTTCGGTTATTATGCTTCTAGGGCTAAAAAATACTGGGCTATTTCTATTTCAGAGTTGTTTAGCTGTCTCATGGTTTCAGACTGCATTGTATCGCAGTTGATGAAATATACATTCTGCTCTGTCAGTCTGTATTTTTTAAGCTTTACATACAAAAAAACTGGGCAACATCGGAGGCATGAACTGCATGAGGGTAATAAATATTTTTAGCAAACCATTCAGAAAATCAAGTTAGGCATCTGCATAAGCCGAGCCTGAATACGAGAACTATGAGTAAAGAATACCATCAACTCAGACGGCGGTTATCTCTGGGAGAATTCATCTGAGGACCACCAAGCTCGACGGTGCTTAGAAGGATGCGAGACAGCAGTAGCAAGACTGATGAAACTGTGTTTATCTGGTTTTGTACAGCCATAAGATGACACGCTGCTGTAATCCATTTGAGACGAACAGAGGAGAATCTATCCCATGAGCCAGCTACTGCAATCTCGGTTCGAATCCACCCACAAGCATGAAACTCTGTCGAGCACATCTGACTTAAATGGGACGGTGGCGTGAAACTCCTCGCAGCTGAGATTCATCACAGCCATACCAGTTTGATTATTATAAAACAAAGGATGTAGATTGAAACTCAAATTTCCTTGAAATTCCTTGTGTTTTTCGAATGTCTTCCAAAAAGTCACATATTGCTTCATTTATGAGTTTTGCATATTCTTTTTAACTGCCTTTATATATATATTTTTTTCTAAAACAGCAAGGCAAAGTGCTTTAGATTAGAAAGTAAAGCAAAACTCATATAAGCTCTGAAACAGCATTCATTGCAAAACAAATTCCAGCAACAAAACCAAAATAGATTTTGACGTGTGCATTAGCATAAAAAGGAGATGCCGCAGCACAAGATGGTAAATGAGTCAGAGAGGAAATACAACCAGCCAGACGTTCGCTGCTGTTCCGGGAGATGAGATACATTGTTGTGCCACTCCAAAATCCAAGTGTGTTTGGAACTGGATTGAAATTGGGTTAGAAACTCAAAGAGAGAGAAAGTGAGAAGGTGCAGAAGAGAAGAGAAGAGAAGAGAAGGAGTGAGTAGCGAATGAAAAAGAGAAACTGAGAGAAAAAAGAAAAAGGTATCGTCTTTCCAAAAGGTCGGGCACTCTCTCTTCCTACCACGCACAAATGTGCTGGCCTTTTCAAAATATAGCCGGAGCCGGCAGCAGACAGCAACACATAGCCAGCGCAAAATGTGTAGGTCAAGACAGAAGACTCATGGAGTGGCTGGGAAAAATATCAGCTTCCTGTAAATGGCCAATGAGAGCATGGGACACACTGCTGTGACTGGTGCAGGGACCTGTATCCAATCACAGGGACTTATGATGTCATGGCCTAATGGTCTGAGAGTCGGACTTGTAACCTGAAGGTGAACCTGAAGGTGGTGGGTTCGAGTCTCGGGT
>CM074964.1:17464843-17487041 GCA_037577455.1 Pangasius macronema | reverse complement strand
AAGAAGAAGAAGAAGAAGAAGAAGAAGAAGAAGAAGAAGAAGAAACTGTAATTAGGATCTGTATTTCTTCGATCCCCCATGGCTAACTGTTTAGTAAAACTTCTCAAAAACAGTGAAACATATCGGTCTTACTTTTAAGATTATGTTTACTCACTTTCGCTCTTTAGTATTTGTCTTTTTAAAGGAATATTTGATGAATGTCTCGTTATAACCTAATGTAGGTAGCTAGAATCCAACGTGCATTTGGTAACGTGGACATTCCACAACACATCACGAGTAATACTGTACGAAGAGTGAAATATTTTTCAATGGTTAGGAAATTTTTAAATGGTCAATCTTAAATATCTCCGATTTAAAGGCTTCATAAAGTGGAATGGATTTATGATGCTGTGGGGATAAGGCAACTTCTCAGCACCCTCAATAAAAATGATTCCACAGTGAGCGAAATGGCTCTTGCTTTTTTGGAGGGATTTATGACACTGTAAAATACCATTGGCTATCACACAGAGCAGTTTAGCTTTTTGGGGGGAGTTTAAATGAAGGGAATTGGACCTGTTTTTTTTTGGATTACAGTTAAACAGAAGCTGGAACATTGGAGCAGCCTGAAATTACAGGGACAGTGATGAGCTTACCCTTTCTGACAGCGTCTCATTCTGTACTTTAAAATGATGAAATTTTCACAAGGACATTTTATACTTCTTTATTAAGGCTTAAAAAGTATAATTTTGCACATTGCATTCTCTAAAGTAGGTACTAAAATGTGCTGCTTGTCAGCGGGTGGTCTGTTGAGCCTTTGGGTACTTGGTGTAGCGAATATAGTGTACCTATAAACCACATTTTAAGAGTTTCTTTACGAGAACATCTGCATTATGTAAAACAAAAATGTTTCAGCGCAGTACCTTTTCTTTCTCCTTTTTTTCTGTTTGTGTATTATCTTATCTGAAAGGAATAAAACACTCCATGACATCCTGTTACAGGAAAATAATCAACGAGGAAGACTTTCCCATGGTGGAAAACATAGTTATAGCTTTACCTATGACTGTTACAAAGCACTGACACTGGAGACTCCTTCCATAAATGTTAAATAAACATCTCCTTACAGAAAACTTCACTATATCAGCGATTACATGTTTGTAATCTGTTTATGTGGAGCCTCCGGTGTACAAGTCCACATAGAAATGTTATTAGAATGTATTAGAACGAGCAAATTCATATAAACCTGTGATTTGTAGCTGCACTACTGTCAGAGCTGCTGTTATAGAAAATTAATCAACACCTTCTGACCAATCAGAATGCAGAATTCGACAGCACTGTGACATATATGGTGTTATTCAATTGCCATGGAGATTTTTAGTGCGAATTTTGTTTTTCTGGTCTTCGTGCTGAACCAGGTGTGTGTGTCTGTGTGTGTGTGTGTGTGTGTGTGTGTGTGTGTGTGTGTGTGTGTGTGTGTGTGCGTGCAGTTTGATCAAATCTCTAAGGTGAAAAGAAGCCAAATTACAAAGCAGAAACAGATCCTGAATCAAGGTCAGTCTATTTGCAACAAATAGTCCCAGAAACTATTTGGAGTAACATTGGCATTGGGTTTTAGAGACGACTTTTCCCAAAAGGTGTTAGAGAAGTGTTTCTTCTGGGAGTGACCACTCCTCTCACTCCTCTCTCCAGACAACACATCACTCCTCTCTCCAGACAACACATCATCGTTTTCACCTTTTAATAAAAGTGACAACTACAACAGATAACCTTATGAACTCTGATTCAATGTCATCAATCTTGCACATCAGTCAGTCTTCTGATTAGCATGAGGATGAGGGCTGGGCCTGCTCGTGTGTTAGGAACAGAAAACACACACACACACACACACGCACACACAATGTGACTTGATCTGTACTGTCAGCAGAGGGCCGACGATGGACGAGGGGAGTTCATTGTTGTCAGGATGTTTTATCAGGCTATGCTCCCTATCATATCCCTTGACAGGAAGTACTTTAAATGTAAATACACAGTCGTCTCCAGGACGTGTATTCATCTTGCGCTCTGTCATTATACACCACACATGTAGGTTCTTGATTCATCAATAGCGAATGGATGTGAAACGTAAAATCAATATACAACGTGTAAATGTATTTTCTCAGCCCTGTATCAGACATGTAAAGGGGTGTGTACGTTCGTGCTCCTGCTCGATCGAGTGTGTTAGGCTAGGCCAGGCTAGCATGTGTTGTCTTTGCTGTCGAGACTTTCTAGTGTTCTGATTTTCTACAAACAGGCAAACCGCTGTCCCTGCAGAGCTTATCTGGATGAAGGACCCCACAAAGGGTTTATAAATAAAGGCCGCTTTCTGTCACTACCGGGGCGCAAGTTGAGGTTGTTTGTGTCAGTGAGCCTGGAAGGCAGGCAGTGAGATTCTAGCGTCTTATCTCCCAAAAGCAGAGAGCGACCATGTTGCCAGGGATCAATAAGGTGACCACAGGCGACTTTAAAACACACGGCGCTTTCGGCTACTCTTCCGAGAACGCACTCGGATACGGCTGACTCGCGAGGTCTGTGGATTCAGAGCTGAATGATCACATATGCAAGTTGCAATGATTGGTTGATTTGAGTCTCATTTTATGGATCTTGAACCCAGGGGGCGTTGGAGGTCAGGAGCGAGGGTGGCGTCGTGGAGTCACGCCGTGGACCGTAATGGAAAGCCTGAATTTCGTGGCGGTGAAAATCGTGTTATGGTGTCAGACCGTGTGAGTCAGAAATAGGTGTGTGTCAGAAACAGGCAGCACAGGCAGAGATGGAGTCATCGTTGCCTGTGCTACCCGAGGACAAGTCAATGTTTTCGGGTGCTTTGAATATTTTATTTTTAGGTACGAGTGTTTAGTTTGCCTTCAGGTTTCAAAATGTCCTATTTAGGAGATAAAAAACATGCTGCTCTCTTTTAAAACGGTAATAAATAAATTGTTTACTTCTAGTCAGAAAGAAAAAAAATGTTTGAGGAATTCAAAAGAAAGTTTATGACTATTTACTAGAGGTTTAACAACAACAAAATTCTGAGGAGAAAGAAAGATCATGTTTGGTTATCTCATCTGTTTTAGAAGGGCACAGTCTGTGTGGGACTGATGCCCAGGTTTAATTAAGCTGTTTGAAGTAGCAGTGGCTGTGACGTGAATACGTCAGAATGTGGCTGTAGTAGTGGTGATGTCTCCTGAACCATCCACGCACGCACAAAACACACACAATACACAACATATTTCACCCTCCCTCCTCCTCAATCTCTCACCACACCCACAGGGAGTCGAATTAATTTCTTGCAAGACTGCAGGGTATTAAAGGAAGAGACGGTCGTCTTTGAAAGAGAGCAGAGCTTCAGTCTGTTGTTATATAGAATCAGGATTCTTGCTGAGATGTGATGGAGCTGCTTCCTTGTCTAATGTGTCACGCCACTGGAATGTGCAGGGACATCTCCTTAAAAATCAGGGTTTTTTATGACAGCTTAATCAAATGCAATATTTTAACCTTGTTTTTCTAACTGTCTGTGATGAGAATAAGCTCCATTTAATCCTATTTTCATGTGAAACTGCTACTTCTGCTTTTTTTTTCCCCAACCTGTGCAAGCTTTATATGTCTCATAAGCTAGACCAGTCATTGCCTATGGCCTCTGACTCTGCCCTATTTAAAACCCTGTCTAAATACAGCACAGTATGTTCTCCCCTCTGCCTGCCTCTCCGTCGCCTTGCCTCGCCTCGCCTCGGCACAGCTCAGCGTAGGTTCGGTCCATTCCCATTCTCGTCTCATCCCTGTCTCACACCTCTGTAATTTCATATCCATCATTAAAAGGCTCGGGGAGAACGAGGCTCCGCCGGAGCGCCCGGCTATAAAAAGCATTCCACCGACGAGCGCCTTGCCTTCCATTTCCATCTCTGTTGTAAATTGGCAATTTCTGGAAGCCTGACAACATTGTTCTCTCAACAAAGAGTGAGGAGAAGACAGCAGCTTATTAACCTGGTCTCAGATGCACCCACCATTCAGGTTAATAACCGCAAAGCGAAACATCCAGGGGCCCGGGGGAGAGCATGCTGTGAGACTGGCATTGACGATCATGCGAGAGACAGGCGGCAAAGCCCAGGAGCTGATTGCAATGAAATTAGATTAATCTTTGAAATGATACAAGGGGGCCTTGGATGTTTGTCGATTTTATCCCTCTCAGATGCTCTCTCTCTCTCTCCTTTTCTCTCCTGTCCTGGCAGTTTTACTTTCCTCTCATCTTCTCTTCATTCTTCCCCTGACACTACTTCCTCCTCTCCAAAGTTCTTCTCTCTTCTCCTCTCCTTGAACAACCTCCAGTTTCATCGCTTCTCGTCTTTATTGATTAGCAGTCAGATGTTTTGTCATCTTCAGTATAATTAAATAGTGATGCCCAGATACACAGATACATCATTCGTGACTGAAGCGGTGCTAAACTATACTCTTTGGTAGAGGACGGCGCTCAGTGGCTTTAAGACTGCAGGCCTTAACTAGGCGATTTATCTGACTGTGCTGTTTGTCTCAGCAGTTTTGTCCTCTCTCTTTCCCAGAGGAAAAACAAAAGGGAGAGAAAAAAAGAGTGTGTGTAGGTAGCGCTACATGCCATCCATTGGCAATGCCCAAGGAATCCAAAGGATCAGCTCTCATTCATCGGCGTGGAGTCACAGTGTGGGCTGTACATGGAAAGCTTAAATTTCACGTGTGTCCACCAAAACTGAGGAATAACCACTGATCATCGTCCACACTGCCTGAGAGAGACTCAACGTTTTATTCTGCTTGGATTTTCCAAAAAGTGTAGTGTTTTCTCTGCTACAGGTTTGTCTCAGCAGTTTTGTCCTCTCTCCCAGAGGAAAAAAGTGAGAGACAGAAAAAGAGTGTGTGGCAGACCTGTGGCCAGCGTTGCACATTGTGTGCCAGCGGTGCTGCCTGAGGAATCCAATGGATCAACTCTCATTCATCAGTGTGCAGTGGCATGTCTCTCCAGCCCACTGACCCAGCACACAGTGTGGCCACTGGGCCTGATATCGACCCACTCCACATCTCCACACCGTGGGAGGGGATGAACAAGTGGACAAAAAGAAGGAAAGAAAGACTTAAGCTCACAATATCAGTCACATTATCTGGATGATAATTTTAGTAATCATAGTAGTGTTACTGGCATTGTATTATACATTATTTTTTCCCCACATGTTATACCTTTGCTATGTATTAGTTCTGCCTGGATCTGAAAACATTAAATACGTTTACTGTATATTGAGATATTGTGGTGTGTTTGCTGATTTTGGTTCCAAATGTGTTGGTTGGTGCTGTATGTTTGTTATTCCTTTGAAAAGTTAGAGGTTGTGTCATATTAATGAGAAACCCAACACAGAAGTAGTGGCGCAATTGTTGGACTCAAAGTCCCAGAATGCGATGCAGATATACAGTGCTGAGTCAGGGGGCGTGGCCGGCAACTAACTCGGCTCAGATAGTTAGTGACATACAAGATATGGTTGTGATGCCAGTACTAGCATGTAAGTAGAAGCTTTCAGATGACAGACTAAAGGACTAAAGCTCCACTGCATGACTCTCTTTAGGCAGAGGGCTAAATCCCACTGCGCCACTATCAGCAGGTGGTCGAACAGCATTGTGGGTAGCGTAGGAAAGTGAAAATAGGCCAACCTGAAAGAAGTTAAATACTGGATGCCACTAAATGTCTCATGGTGCTTGTTTAGATTGGATTTTTCCTTTCAAACTGTCATGTCAGCAAAAGAAGTTCTACTTAAAGAAAGAAAGAAAGAAAGAAAGAAAGACATTGTTTCTGCTGTAAGTAGATGCGTGTAGCTGGATGTGCTGGCACTGGATCATTTGATGAACAGCTGACGGGGATAAACAGGAGCTTTAGGATGACACATGCCTCTGAGATGGAGAGCATCTTTAAACAAATCTCTGATATATCCTCTTTATTCCCGCGTTAAACCTCAGGGATATATACACGGCAGACACATATTTTTACACCCGAGTTGGGGGTGACTCGTTTCTACGGCACACTGCTGGTCACTATTTACTTATAACAGCTTGGAGTATCACTGTCCTTTTTGTTTAACTTTATCTTCCTTTCCTCGCATCATAAATTATGTGGCAGGCACAGAGATGCGGGAAATGTCTAGGTTACATTAGCAAGGACCTGAAACTGAGAGCCGCTGCACAAGGCTAATATTGACCAGCCCTGACTTACCAAATAAAGAGTAAACACAGACAGCGAGGTGGAGAACAAGAAAAGGAGACAGTGAGAGACGCTGTCCTCTGTAACATATGGTCCTGACATTGAGGGTCAGCGCGTCATTGGGGAGCGTGCTGGCCGATAAATACTGCATCAGCAGTGGGCCGAATCCTCTGCTTCCCATCCCATAAGCCCCTCTGCCAACGCTGTCGCCAGCGGAAATACTGAATATCAATGACCACTCCACCTTCCCTGTAGTCACCTATGCTTCTGATCCTTTTGACCCCCATTTCCTGCCTCCATTTCCCCGCCCAGCAGGAGCCCTCTCTAGATTCACACATACTTTTCTTCCTCCTCCTCCTCCTCCTCCTCCACTCTTCATGGTTCATCTTCTCAGACACATGGCGCAGAGCCAGATTAGCGCTTCGTGACACATCCTGAGAAGAATATCTACTGCAATCCAGTGTGTGGACTGGTGTCGATGAGACTTCATAGCCATACGAATGTTCTTAATAAAGGATGATGATCTGTGTAATGTTTCAAAGGTATATTTCTTATACAAAGTGGAAACAGAGAAAGGAAAATCATGTGGGACTGTGGGCGCTAAAAATCTGACTCATGGCACACTGAGCTACTTTCAGTTTTATGCAGATTCAAAGTGGTATCGATGTAATGCAGGCTGACTAAAAATAAACAGCTGCTCTTATAGGAAATGAATCAACACCTTCTGACCAATCAGAATCTCGAATTCAACAGTGCTGTGATGTAATACACAGAGGTTTGCTTGCAAACCTTGTATACAAAAATGCCTGTAAAGTGGTGCAAAGTGCAAGGAGCAATTTTCACAATTTGTGTTAGTGGCAATATGAGAAGTTTATTTAGCTACCCGTGGATCAACACTGCACCGTCCAGGTGGACACCACAGGTGTTTCCACAGTGCCCATGGCAGAAGGTCCTCCACCTGCTCCAATGCCAAAGCTCATAACCATCCCATTACCTTCATGATGGCCAACAGGCTGCAACTTGGGGTAAAAAAAAAATAGCGAAAAGCCTTGACACAAGACGGTCTTTCAGTTGACGGCATTTCAAACTCCGCTCTTTTTTTTTTTTTTGCCACTGTGTGTGTAGGGAAAACCTGCAGCCTCGTAAAGCCCCACTTTTTGTCCTGCAGTGTCAGATTTACATCCCTCGTTAAGCCAATGACACCCTCCACCCATGATGGCTTGTTAGTGTGGCTCGTTTTAGCTGGGGCAACATGCTATTAAGATTACGCTTCATTAATGAATAAGGCAGGCTACTGACGCAAGTTGCCATAATCGTGTAATAGTCTCATGAGGACAGCTGGGTTTTGTCCAAACAAATAGCGGATTTTATCAAAATTTTACGAGAATAATTTGTCTCTGGGTCCTGGCCACCTGTTACCGATCATTCAGAGACTCCTTGTGACTTCGCAGATAATAAGGTGTCCCACGGAGTGAGAGGCAGCCGTGGTTTTTGTAATGAGTGTGAAGTAGGTTGATGCTCACTGACAGCCATGGCTCCTTACAATGGCATCATGGTACAATGGTTTTCGTAAAAAGTAACACAGAGTTCCCATGGCTGCCCTGGAGAGAAAAACAAAACAGTTGTTTGTGCTGTGGAGTCCCATGGGGCTGTGAGTGTGTGTGTGTGTGTGTGTGTGTGTGTGAATGAGAGTGTTTAAAATAAACTCATTTGCATGACTTGATGAGGTTCTGGGGGAGTCAGGAGTGTGTATGTGTCAGTGAAGGTGACCTACAGGGTTAATAGTATGTGAGGCAGAGAAAACGACAGTCACCTCAAGCTTCTTCCTTTTATTGACAGTGCATCTATTTTTTTTCTGGTACAGTCTAATTCTGTCTCTTTCAAGTCTTTACACATTTGTGTAGTTTTACATATGAGTGCTGCAGCTAACTACAGTCTTAACTCTGTAACCAGTTTTACACAACTCAGTAAAAGATATTGCCGTTGAGACTGTCATGACGTCCAAATATAATTACGCGAGGAATCTAATGCGCTACTGTTTCTATAGTAACAGCTCATTCCCAGGGACTGGGACGTCGGACGCTCAGACGCTAAATGGATTTAAAGACGTGTGTAATCGTTGATATGTTGAAGTTTTCTGTAAGGAGACGTTTAATTAACAAACGTCTTTGGAGGGAGTCTCCGGTGTCAGAGATAAAGCTGTACCTTTAAGTTTTCAGTCATCTTCGCCTGTCTACTCAAATGTGTAGCGCCAAAGTGTCATTGTACTGTTCGACACAATAATTACGCAAGTTCCCTCTTGTTTAAAAGTGGCTGTAATTTATTAGAGTAGTCATTTATTTGGCTATTGGTACTTAAATTTTTTTTATTATGATGCAAGCAGGACACTCAATTCAATTTAGCCTTTTGTGCTGAATTAATTGCAGAAGCCAAAGATGTGCTTCATTTATAATTAATACTCTAATGCTCACTCAGAAATTACACCTGACTCAATTAAATAATTTTTAAACTGGTTACGAGCTGCTCAAGCCCTGTGCCTCGTTTTCTTCACTGTTTTTTTCCCCTCGTGTCAGTCAGTGTCTCCGACAGTGCTCCTGATCAGGTATGCTGAGCCTGATGTGGCTTTTTGTGGGTGTGCAGGAGGAGAGAGAGTTTGCTCAGACCCAGCGTATCTGTACGCAAGTCCATGCTTTAGAGCTGGGATGTGGAATGTTTACTCAGTACGAGCCGGCGCCTGTGACTGAGTGTTGCGTTACAGAGCAGCCGTGTTGTCATACATAATAAGGCAGCATAGTGCTCAGAGACGAAGGCCAGCAGGAGAGGAAGAGAGCCGAGACAGAGTCCCGACGGACCCCTAAGCTGATTACGTACACACCAAATTTTGACCCCGAGCGTGGGATGTGTGTGTGTGTGTGTGTGTGTGCGTGTGATTGGGCAGGGCTGGAGGAGGCCTTAACTTCATGCTCATGTATGTGAAGATAACTGAAAGTCTGAAAAACCTGCAACTTTATTATTGTACTGAAATTATCCAGTTCATGTAGTCAGTAATGTCTCAGATGCACTGATTAATGCCACAGAAATCAGTGCAAACCATACTAGGCAATAGCAGAGGTTGAGAATATCAGCAATCTGGATCACAGATTTAAAAGAATTTTTTTTTTGTAGTCCTTCGGAAGTTTTTCGTCAGAGTAGGTATCCGCGATTCCCGTTTTCACTCAGTCTTTGCGGTCCCTGTTCCTCTTCCTCCTCCTCCTTGTCCTCCTCCTCCACATTTTACCCGACACATTTCTATTCCACCTGTGCGAGGTCCTCCAGATAGAGCCACAGCAGCAGAAATGATTGTAATTACTCTTTAATTTATTGACTAATGGATGCAGCCTCCCCTAACAGCTGCAATTGTTCTAATGTCCCCAGCACCCAGACACAGCTCAAGTCCTTTTTGGGCACTGTAACTAAAATAATTTATCATTACAAGCACATTAAATTGAAACATATAGACCATAACTGTTGTAATTTATATCAGTTTGAGCAAGTGGCTTTTTCTCTCTCTCTCTCTCTCCCTCTCGTTCTGAAAAAAGTGCTTGTTTCAGGTGATACAGTCAGTGCTGTTTGTGTTCCTTGTAGCAGACAGTGTGTATGGAAAAACAAAGCGTAAGGAAGCTGATTTCACGCTTGTTTGTTTTTTTCTCATCCACAACGTTACGTTGTACATAATGCTATGGGAGGCTGTTGCTATTAAAAATTGCTGCCATTTTTTCCCCCCTGTCACAGCAGAGCTTCCCAAAAGTTGAAAAAAAAAACGGCAACTTTTCAGAAAAGCACCGAACTATGGTCAAGGGCATTTTTGACCAGTTTCGTTAGATGAGGAGATTTGCGACATGCTGAATCGAAAATATTTCAATATTCAAACACTGCAACTGTGGCTCTCCTCATCACCAGTCTTTATTTTATCTGGATTACTGATAATAAATCTAATAAATCTAATTTACACAGTAAGCTAGGCTAGTTAGCTATTCAATACTAGCTAGGACTGGTAGATTAATCATGGAATAAGGTGATCAATATTAGACTTAATATACTGCACTTACGGGTTTTAGTTCTACGGAGGAAGGTGGTTATAGTTTAATAACGTGTGGCCGCAAATTATTATCTTTAGATCAGTCAACATGTATAACATTGACTCTACACTCTGTTCACTGTTTTGTGGAGGTAAATAGACATCGCTCATCACAGTTAGCTGGCTTGTTGCTAACAAAAGCCAAGAGTTGTCCATGTTTTTTTTCCCGCCCGCTTTGTATGTTGAAAACTGACAGAAATCCGAGCATAATTCTGAGGTAAGTCGAATGCAACATGATATTCATCCGCTCAGTTTTAATAAATTAATTGAAAGAAATGCTCAATCTGCAATGTTTCATATCTAACGTCAAGTCAAACAAACCAAACCCAGATCGCTGAACCCTGCCATCACCAGCGAACACCCTTTCCCTCGTCACATTCATCTTTTTGTTTCTCTTTCTCTTGTTCTTCTCCACTGACAGATTTGTGGGTCTGATCAATAGAGTGATGTGGGCTGGTGCTGCGAGGACAGAAGTGCCTTATCCCAAGAGGGGGACAATAAGGACACACACACACACACACACACACACACACACACATGCATATGGCGAACTCTCCCTCCTGCCCTTCACACACCAGCTCAGTCACTAGCAGTGAAGGCAACAGGGGGTTTTGGAGAATTTCTTCCAAAGTATAAAATCTCTCATAAGTAAAATCTGAAGTTGAACCAGGAAAAAAAATATGGTTCATTTTGAAAGGGAAGAAAAAAAAATGTGTGTATAATAAATGCGCTGGGTTTTAGTGTGCTATACCGAATGCTAAGCTGTGACATAAAAGATATTACACTTGCAATGGCACCATAAAACAGCAAGGAAATCTGTCCTGAATGAGCTTTGAAAAGCATTTTCAAGGCACATAAAGTTTAACACAAGGGGCGCATCTGCCGAGCCTCAAGGTCCCACTCTGCAACGCGGCTTCGGTTTCAGCACCAAAACACAAAAAGAGGTCTGAGTTCACGGAGAGGGAAAGAAAGTGTTTTAAAGGTGTGTGCAATTGTTTTCCAGACATAATAAAAAGGTTGAGGAAAACCTAGAGCCTTCAGTTTACGACTCCTTGAATGAAGGCCTGAGTCGAGTCTAATGAAGCAGGTGAAAAGAAGACTCTTAAGAAAATAGTGCCGTATAGATCGGTACACTTCAGGTGGAAGGTTTTACGGGATATTTTTGGTCATATGTACACACTGTTTTGCTTTTCTGTAATCCCTCATCTTTGCTGCAGGGGGCACCATAACATTGACTCTCCATTGTTATGCCTGCTTGATGAGGATTTTTTTTTTGCTTAGACTGTAAAGCAAAACTGTAAAGTCAAGAAGGTGCCTTCATTAATTTAAATATAATAAATTAAGTGCCTAAAATGTTTAGCCTGGTTTATTTTATTATTCATACATCTACCAAGATATCTGCTAGCAGTAGCCTTCCATCTAAATGATGTCCTTCAGATAATAAGATTACATCACAGAGTTAGAAATTCATAGAAATTCTCAAATAGTAGTTTCTCAAGGAGAAAGTCCTCAACCAGGCCCTCCAGGCAGACCTTGCTAGCCCAAATCTGCAGGGAAAGTGCCTGACCTCACTCCCCGTCCCGAGGTTGGCATGGCTGATGGATGGGTAACATATGGCCGCGGTTCCTCATCTGCTGTAATGGGTAAGCCTCGAGAAATGTTTAGAATGGACCGAACGTGAGGAGAATCAGGAGAAATATTTTATCTGCTCAGTTCACATCCTAACACTCTAATCTGAACCTCGTCATTCTTCAGTTTCATCAAATTGTTTTTGTCTCACTAAACCTTTGGAGTCTCTAAATATTAGCTATTCTGTGTTCTTTTATATATATATATATGTGTGTGTATGTGTGTGTAGATAGATAGATAGATAGATAGACAGACAGATAGATAGATAGATAGATAGATAGATAGAGAGATAGATAATGCAACTGCGTTAGGCCCTTACTTTATACACATGACACTTCCACTTCTTCCTGATTCTTCCCTCTCCTCTCCTCTCCTCTCTTCTACCAGTCTACCAGTCAGATATATGTGTCATGCATGCTATCCGTCCTGAGCGAGAGCTGGAAGTGAGGGATGGTGAGATTGACAGAAAGAGACACTGGATGGAGTGAATGTATGGAGGAGGGACATTTGATCAAGCGAGGCCTGTGGCGCTCACAGCTGTGCACATGTGCGACAGTGGTTTCTTGCCAAACGTTGTTAACGCCTCACGGCTGTTTCCTCTTTCTGTTCAGTGCCTCCATTTTCCAGAGAACATCTGAACGAGGATGGGATGATCTCATGGGTCTCCTGGTCCTGTCCTGGAGATTGAGCTAGAATCGGGAGCTGATGGGATGCTCTGGTATGANGTGTGTGTGTGTGTGTGTGTGTGTGTGTTGGATGAACGAACCCGGCGTGGAGCTGCCTATAGCAGCGGCGTGTGCGCTGGAGCCGCGGGCGAACAGAAGCCAGATGATCCCATCAGCTCTCTCGCAGAGGGGTCTGGAAACAACACACACTCCCCCACTTCTCTAATATCTTTCTCTTTTTCTAAAACCTACGAGCATTTACACAAATGCGTTTTTAAGCTATAAGAAGATTTCTACTGATAGAATTATACAAATACAGGGCTAGACTACGGAAGGAATAAAACATGGTGCAGTTTTGTGATGAAGTGGAGTTACTCTTAGCAACCAATTACAATTATTAATATTTAATGTTTTGGAACATCCGTGACACAAGTTAGTTCCTGGGCGATTTCACGGAAATGTCAACCACGGAGAAATACCAGAAATATAAAAAATACGAACCTTACCTCAGAGAGTACAGGAGCAAAACTGCTTTTAATATGTCCTTCACTCATATATATCCACTCATATATTTATTGTATTTAACTTTTTTTAGAAAATTGCATCATTTATATGTCAAATATACGGCGTACTGACGTGCTGGATCAGACACATCACATCCTGGATTGATCCGTAATGCCAGTTTTTTCTTAACAATGTATAAATATTTTACGTGTTCATTCAAAATTTAAAATTCACAGAGATTGCAGAAAATGTGTCTCCTGCAAGTTTGTCCGTTTGATGTCACGTCTATAACGCTGATAAATTGCTGTGTATGTGAAAGGTGTGAATCAATATGTGAGTGTAAGACTTGTCTGCATTGTCCTCAAGAGGTGAAATGACAACACATGCAGATTGACTAATTGATCCTAGGTTTGGCTCCGCTGTGAGACATTTGAGACATTCATTTAGCTAATGTGGGAGGAAATGTCACATCCATAATGCTGGAATTGCCCTCACTTACGTCAAAGCAGCTAAAACCAATCGTTCCCTCACCAGCCTCTCTTTTTTCCTCTCTTTTTGAAGATGGTAAGACAAAAAAAAAAAACGCAGCTTGTCATGATAGTGAGGAACTGCAAAGCGTACACTCCTCTGTCCTGAAAAGTTTCCTGTGTTGGAAAATTTAAAGCAACAGTTTCATCATATTGACTTTTATACGTTTTTTTGATCTGCTATCTTATTATTAGATACAGTATGAAGGCTTATCTTTTAGCTGAGAATGTGAACTTGGTGTAGCTTTAGAACAGCAGTCAGAGATCCTTAAGGTCCAGTTAAGTACCCTAAATAGTTTTAGTACACGGATATGCACGACTCAGCGTGAAAGATATACACTAAAGGTAGAAAACAACAAGAAAAGCAGTATATAAGTATGTATATGAGTAAGTATATAAGTACATAAATAAATCTCTTCTTCTTCTTCTTCTGATTATTATTATTATTATGGTACTACTTTTTATTGTTTGGATGTAATTAGATTAAACTTATTGCTGTAGAATCCAGAGCTTTGCTATTTTAATATACTTATATACTTTAAAAAAAGAAATTCCTTCCCTCTTCCTTTGTGTCAACCTATCCCTAGGCACGTCATTCCCTTCATTCTTCATCACACCCACCCACACACGCCTTCCCGCCGATGGCGATACATGGTCAGCACCTTTAAAACCCACAGAGCTGATATGATTCATCTCTCTCTCCCGGGGCTCTCCTGCAGCTCGCCGAGCTTTACCTCTCTCTCAGCTGATCACCGGGGTGGGCCCTACACCCTGACTGATGCCTCCGTCGACTGGCGGTGGCGTGGGAGTGCTCCAGATGGGTGCTATCAGGTGGAGAGAGATGCTCTACGTTCCCACACAAGCCCACCCCTCCGAGGGTGACT
The DNA here is from genome assembly GCA_037577455.1 of Pangasius macronema. Lineage (NCBI taxonomy): Eukaryota > Metazoa > Chordata > Actinopteri > Siluriformes > Pangasiidae > Pangasius > Pangasius macronema. The sequence continues at coordinate 17,472,498 of CM074964.1, read as the reverse complement.
AACACTGCAATCAAAGCGGAGCAAGGAGAGCGAGATAACTAGGAAGATGTGATCAAAGAAAGAAGGGATCTCTCAGCGCTGGTCTCGCTAAAGCCGATTTACCTGTTTGTTTACTCTGATCCCTGCTGGAGATCTAATGTGCTTTGGTGCCTGAAAATCTGCAGCAACAGGATAATGGGAGGAGGCGCTGTGACTGACAGCTCGGATTGGCTCGTATGCATAAGGGAAGCTGGAACGGGATAAAAACGGGGTTTTATTCGTTCCTCGAACGGATCGGGAAAGTGTTCACGGTTTAATGCATAATGCTTCTGCTTTAATATCCTGTACATGACACACACACATTGACATATGCACGTTCAATCGTTATAATGATAATAAAACAATATGAAAATGTCCATTTCCCAGACATTCTTATTATATTCATCCATCACAAAATAATCCATGTCAGCATATTTTTCCCTGAAAATATTAAAAGGCAATCCACCAAATACCCTGGATATACGGGACGTACAGTATAGAAGCACCACTGATGTTACACGCCACACCGCAGACGATATAACTCACTTACACAACATCCTCCTACTCTTATTAATGGAAACCTCACAGTTTTTAACCCAACAGGAGCAGGCAGCCATGCTGAAACCCGGCTCCTGTCGGCCGGCACCACGCTGATCTCTTTGACGTAAAGTGGATGAAATCAGAGACTGTACATCACGCCTAATGATGCCCACAGGCAGTACCCTGAAGGGAGGGCAGCCTGCATGTGCACACACACACACACACACACACACACACACACACACACACACACAGTAGACATGTTCCACGTGACATGTCTCCAAATTTCAAGAGGCTAGCAGACACTCTAATGAATTAAGTAGCGGCGAACGTGCCTCTGCTCTCCTGCCAGCCTGCTCGCCTCAGTCGATACGTTATGCAACTGGGCGAGGCCGAGGCGGGGAACGTGGTGAGATATGGCCGAGGTTTAGCCCAGAAAAGCACAGAGAGTGGGTCGGTTCATGAGCTAGAGCCTTGCCTCTGACAGCACAGGCAATGAGTCAGAGCAAGAGATAAAAGAAGAGGAAGACAGAACTACTGATCTCATGACAGTCTCACCACAGAGTGAAGAAGAGGCTGTGGACAGAAAGAAATTGGAGAGAGAGACAGAGAGAGGGAGAGAGAGAGAGAGAGAGAGAGAGAGAGAGAGAGAGACAGAAGGAGAGATTTACAGCTCACTATCAAGCAAAGCAACCACAAAATAACTGTGTGTTTGGAATAGGTTCTTAAGTGAGCATCACGACAGAAAGGTTCTGCGCAGAGTGCTGGGAGTTCTGTGGATATTGTGATATCTTTTTCATTTTTTTTACCTGGAAGCAGCTGAAGTGATGTTAAATTTATCAAATCTTTTACCTTGTTAAAAATTTTACATGCAATTTTTTTTGTATGTCAAAAATAAAACAAAAATTATTTTTGTAGACATTAAATATAATATCGTTCAACAGATTTGTGAAAAAAAAGCAATAAAATGCATCACTATTGTATTTCTAGGAAATTATTCACAAACCTATATACGTGATATATGTCATGTATCGTAGAAATGCATTCGAGAATCAGGATATGATATTTTTGTCATATTACCCCACCCCTAATGCATACATTCTTTAAAAAAAGGTTCTCCACAGGTTCTTTACGAGTTCACTGGTCACTGAAGGGTTCCCTGATCAGAAAACACTTACAGAACCTTTCCTGCAGAGAGACGAGAGAAGAACGCTTTTATAGAGTGTACCTGGTTTCTTCTGCTTACAGATTAGTGTAATAATGTCTCTTATCGGCTACTAAATGAACACGGCAGTGGAGGAAACACAGCTGTTTTGTAGCAGAGTTAATAACAACGAGGGTTTCACCCTGTCAATTGAATTTTTATGTTTATCTCATTTCCTCTCAGTGTAGATTCATTAATGATCTGCGGTGTTCGTGTGCGCTTAAATACCAAACAGCTCCGCAAAATGCCACTGGTCTTTTCACTTTCACGCCGTGTGGAGTGAAGAGTTTACTATGTGTTCTTCCTCTTCTCGTGTGTGTGTGTGTGTGTGAGAGAGAGAGAGAGAGAAAGAGAGGAGAGACACAGACAGAGAGAGACAAACATAAAGAGAGAGACAATCAGACAGACAGACAGAGAGCGAGAAGCAGACACACACAGACAGACAGATGGACAGACAGACAGAGAGAAACAGTGAGTGAGAGTGGAGAGACACAGAGAGAGAGAGAGAGAGAGAGAGAGAGAGAGAGAGAGAGAGAGAGAGAGGGGAAAGAGAGAGAGAGACATACAAAGAGAGTCTAGGAATTGATAATTGAATGGAAGAGATTTGAGAGAGAGACAGAGGAAAGGAAGAGAGAGAGAGAGAGAGAGAGAGAGAGAGACAGAGAGAGAGGATGTGTATATGAATCATGGGAGCACTGGTGTAATGGGCCATCCAGCTTTTTTTTGTCTGTCTCTCTGTGTCTCTCTGTCCGTCTGTCTCTCTGGAGCGTGGAGGTGACTGTAATCACAGACGTGTGTGTGTGTGATTAAATGGAGTGGAGCTCAGTGACAGTGGAGTGTGGGAGCTGTGAGGAGGTTAGACAGGGAGAGAGATAGAGCGTCTGTTTAAGTGGGAGGAGCCAGTGGGGGAAATCACTGTTTCTTTACAGATGCTATCTGTGTTTTTAACTTCCCGCTATCATATTAACCTTCTGTATCGCACCGCATTTAACATGCCAGCTCTCTCTCTCTCTCTCTTTCTCATTCTCACGAGGTCTCCCTCTTGCCAGCATTGTTGCAGCATTTCTCGCCAGCAGCAGGAAGTCTAACAAATCACATCCTGTCGCCAAAGCCTCATAAAATGATGCATCAAATAAGGTAGACAATTAATTACCTTTGATTAAAATTAAAATGCCCCTCGTGCCACAAAGCATTGGCCAGAAGAAGACCCTGTACCCAACACACACACATACACACACACACACACACACACACGCACACACAAAACAAACCCAAAGAGACCACTAGAGCTGATGAATATAATACAGTAATAAAGTTTTTATAGATGATGATATTGATTGAAGGGGGGCACAGAAGCTTAGTGGTTAGCACTGTTGCCTCGCACCACCGGGGTTGGGAGGGGTTTCAGATCCCATCTCTGCCCTGTGTGTGTGGAGTTTGCATATTTTGCCCATGCTTTGGGGGTTTCCTTCCCAAGTCTAAAGATTGTAGGCTGACTGGTATTTCCAAATTGTCTGTATTGTGTGAACGGGTGTGTGATTGTGTGTGCACGATTGTGCCCTGCGATGGATTGGCGCCCCGTCCAGGGTGTCCCCTGCCCTGGGACAGACTCCAGGCTCTCCGCGACCCTGTGTAGGATGTATGATATATAGAATGGATGATGGATACTGATTGAGGGAAAACTTGTTATTACAGCATTACATTCATCTGCTGTAAATGTGAACATCCTCAGCACATGGGCTTTTTCTTAGGGCACTTTCACACGTTACACGGAGTAACATTTATACTTGTGGTTTGTTTGCTATTTGGTTTGTTTTCTCACTGCTCATAACTAAACGGACTAAAAAGCCAAAAATGTTTTGTAGTGCTGAAAACACACATAAAACTCCATCAAACTCCATCACTGGTCAGGTAAAAAACAAAACAAAAATTTGCCAAGTGCATGAAGTAATCCTAAAAATCACCCGAGTATGACGGAGAACCCGGAGCCACACAATATATTACCTGAACTGTAGAAATGTTTTAGTTTAAAACATACCCACTGTTTATTCACTCTGCAGAACACATCCCATTTCTGCAGCACTTCAGCTCTGTGCTTTGGCTCGGTTTGCAGCTCGCGGCTCAATTTACCTGCTCACGGCTACAGAAAGAATTCATCCACGACCCAAGACACACAGCGCGTTTGGTTCACTTCCTGTGTTTGGGTCGAGTCAGAACTGAAAGTCTTTCTCACTGCAACAGAACCGTGCTAGAGTTCGACTGGATCTGGAATGAGACCGCGGATCACTCAAACGGTCTCGGAACGCTTTTGGTCCGCACCCAAGTGTGATTGTTGTATTCTCACCTGCCTGAAGGACCGCACCAAGGAGGAAATCACACCAGGATTTGATTCAAATTCAAATGGACTGATATGTGAAAGCAGCCTAACAAGATTTCTCTGTAGACGATAAAGCCTTTCTGCACGATGGACAGAGACCATGCAGGGTCCAAACATCTCTACCGAGGTGCAGCATCATAAATACAACTTGACGAAATGTATACAGTCGAGATCTGAATGGTTTTAAACACAATAAAATTAAGGTCACATGATGTAAACTGACAGACCTCAGCCAGGGCTTTTTATTTATAGCTTTTCCATATTAATAAAAAATGATTAAAAGGGCACCGTGGGCCTCGAGGGGCAAAGGGGCAGGTGCTCGGGCATGTGCGTGATGAGGGGTGAGTTTTATTCATCCATATCCATCAGGACTTTATAAACGTGCCTGTCAGCTACAAATGAGCCAACAGCTATTCAGCAGAGGTCAAAACATCAGAGCTAGAAATGCAGAATGAGCCAGAGGAGCATGCAGTGAGGAGCATTTAAAGATGATGTGCGAGATATATTCCACTCCATTATGACGGGATTAATTTGGCCGCTGCTCAATATCTGGCATCAGTATCGCTCTTTGAGGGTTAAACTTTTATGACGGCATAGCAATTACAGAAAAGTCTATTTGAGTCATAAATTTTTCAGGGGATTTTACGCCGACCTTGGATCAGATGCCAGAATCCTAATATATTCATTACTGCTCAGCGCAGCATGACATTGTTTTCACACATAAGTAGTTTTACTCTTAACATTTGTCAGGATAAATTGTGAATGGCACATTATTCGTGTTTGTATTTAATGCTCTTAACAGATTAAATATATACAGCAAAAAATTTTTTGAAAACATTAAATTAAATATAATATAGTATTCCGATGTGTTTATTGTTTATTTCTGAAAGTAAAACAGGTTAGGATTGATTTGCGAAATGACCCGAGGTGCCGTCGATTTGTCTGCTAAGGGACTCCTGCCGTGCTAATTAAATCCCAGTTAAGCTTTCAACAGAGGATCGTTCCAGAAACTTCATTAAGAGTTATGAATATTAATTTTCCAATTCAGTAAATCGCCTTAACTTTTAAACAGGCGTGGAATCGTCTAGCCTTTAAAACAGGGCACGAGAGCAGGCATAATTGATCAGTTAACAGATTTAGATGTATTAATGCGATCATAAAAAATTGATCTGAGATTAAGTATAAATTCTTCATCGTTAGTAGTCAGAAAATTTTCATTAATTTTTTTTTCATCTAATATTCTCTACTTCTTACCACGTTTCTCTAAAATCATATACTTGTAAAGGTGATGAAAGTCATAAAGATTTTTTTGCATCAGACAGCTAAATTGCTAACAGATCTGAAGTCTAACAGACGTGACAGTGAGAATGAGAGCTAATAGCCTAATATCCACACTGTAGTCTATCTTTGTATTTATCATGGCGGTCTGTGTTGTGACAGCTAGCTGTTAGCATTCAGTGAGTCATTACCATGCGGAATAAAGCTGCTGTGAGTTGACATAGGCTAACGTTTTCCCACGTTCCTTGGTTCCTTGGTGAAACCGATTTCACATCAGTAATTAAAATCAGAGTGATTTTTTGTGTTAATCCTTCTTGTAATTTTCTTTCATAATTAAAGCAAACTGAAGAGTTTATACTGTTCTTTTTTTTTTTTTTCCTTTTTAACCTTGATTGAAGAATTTGAAGCTTTCACCACCTCTGCACACATCAACATGAATTTCTCCATCAAATCTTTTGTGAAAAAGCATCCCCCGGGGAAGTTTGTGTCAGCAGCGTTGCTGAGACGACCGCGTGTCTGCGTCGGGTTTTTAATCACATCGTACTTAACGCTGCCTGAGGACTTCACAAATTATCTAACGAAAACACGCAGGACTGACGACTCAGGAGCGGTCTCGGATTATGTGTGAATTCATTACAGTGGTTAGATATATACTTCGTTTAATAAATAAAACAACTGGGGTGTGTGGAGTGTGCTGTTATAGGAAAATAATCAACAACAGACTGGTGTGATGAACCCTGAAGCTGATTATTTACCAATAACAGCACATTCTGAAGTGTTTATTCCTCTTTATACTGCAACAACTTGCTAATTATTACAATGTTTGATTTATTAATCAAGATCACAACAAACATTTCATCCATTTATAGTTAATGTTGTGGAATGTCCCTTAAACAAGTTAGCTCTTGTTCTCACTTACGTTATAGCAGCTATAAACAGTCATTCCCTCAGCAGTTATAAAACTGTTACTGAGAAACCTGTTACAAGGCTCTGGCACTGGAGACTCCTTCCATTAATGATAAATATGGAATACACCAAGTCCCTGTGAGTGAGCTGTTAATACATAGAAACGATAACATATTACAACGAGCGCATTGACATGAATGCAGCTGCACTTCTGTCAGCGCTGCTGTTCTTAGAAACTTCAGCAATGCCTTCTGACCAATAAGAACGATGAATTTGATAGTGTTGTGATATTAGGGGGTTAAAAATCGGTACGGTATGTTCCTGTGCGGGTGTTGCTGCATGGTGGCGTCCCTCTGGCATTGTCTGTGCAGCTGCCAATAAACAGTTTGTTCTGTGAGCTCGGAGATGTAATTAAATGAAGTCTTTAGTATTGCAGGAGTGGAGACGCCTCAGTACGCTAAGCTTCTCTGACACGTCAGGAGTCAGTTTGTACCTCTCTGATGTCTGACTGACTGACTGAGTCAAGCACCGACGCCCACACACACACACACACACACACACACACACACACACACACACACACACATTGATTAATCTGCTTACTTATTCAAAATAGCACAGTGACTGATCTCCCCGGTCCAGTAACGACTCAGGCTGCTCATATAGCATAAAAAAAGTGAATGTTCTAGTGAATCTCTGACCAATCTGACCTTGCCTGTTTGACCCTTCATGACCCTGATGTAATGACCATCTGTTTTCATTATCAAACTACTGCCAAGTGCCTCGCGTGGAACAGCACAGCCCACAGCACGTTGGGTCGAGCCCAACACAGAGCTCTACACGGTGCATGCCAGTAAACACATTAATAAATCCATTTTTGTGTTTGTTTATGATGGTTTTTTTTCTTCTATTTCTATTCACAAGTGTCAGCAGTTCCTAATAAAATACAAACCCTCAGTCTTGAGAGACAGAAAACAGAAAATATTTACTGTCAAATATTTGTGCTGTACCAAATTTGGGATTTGTGGAATGGAAACAAAACCACGACCGAAAATATAATCATCCTTAACTGTTATAAAGCAGAAATGTTCATTTAAAATCTGTCCCCAGTTAATAACGCTATGTTTTTGTTCCACAGCCTCACAGAAAATTCACCATATCATATGAATTCAACATATTCATTGATATGGTGAATTTTCTGTAAGGCGATGATTATTTAGTGCCGGAAGGAGTCCCCAGTGTCAGTGCTTTGTAACTTCTTCTTCTTCCGGCTTTTCCCTTCAGGGGTCTCCACAGCGAATCATCTCTCTCCACCTATCCCTATCTTCTGCA
>CM074964.1:17353689-17457995 GCA_037577455.1 Pangasius macronema | reverse complement strand
ACCTTCTTCACCTCTTCACCCTGTAATCTTACTGTTAGCTTGAAAAGCAGTGAGCTGGACTTTTGGATCCGCCCAGGTAGGAGGAGCTGTATCAGGTCCGACTCCACCCCACAGCACCCACAGAATTTCCCAGATATACGACATATCTGAAGTATTTGACTCTATTACTGCATGCTCGATATCTATCTGGCTAAAAGACATTTCAACCACTCTACATACATGTACATAGAAAACGTGCCTTCCTCTCAGTCTCTACTCTATCTGTCTGTGGCATTAATGTTATAATATTTCATGATAAGCATATGATTAACATTAGAAGCACAAAAAAAAAATCATTTCCATTATCATTCATTATCATATCACCACAGATCAAGTAAAAAGTTTTTAATCTTTGTGTCGAGGCCTCTCTCGCTGATAGAATGATGTGCTGTGCAAGCCCGGCACATTAACACCTACGTTAATGGTAGTCATGAAAAGAGAGAGAGAGAGAGAGAGAGAGAGAGAGAGAGAGAGAGAGAGAGAGAGAGACAGTGCACTTAATAAGCCTGGCCACATTTCACATTAGAAGTGGCCATTAATATTCCATTATCTGTTTGGACATCCTACAAAAAAAGCACAGAAATTGCCCAGCTGTAAAAAGAAAGTGCTATCTCGCCCCTTCAGGTGAGGTGTTAATATGCTGCATAGTTAAAAAAATAATAATAATAATAAAAAAATAAAAACGAATACACACACATACCTGGTCTTAGGGGATGTCGTTAGCCACTCTTCATGCTTTTCAAATGATATCAAGTAAGCAGCGATTTCCTGGAAAAGAACAAAAGAGTATGATTTTTACCTGGTGATAACCAAAATAATAAAAAAAGACACAAAACAGCACTGATATATCATTCTAAAGCATCCAAGCATCCAAGTGTCATTCATTCATTCATTCATTCATTCATTCATTCTTGACTCTCTACTGCCTGCGGATATTGATCGACACCTCTGAAAAAATCGTGACTGCTGTACACCATTCCACTTGTAAGTCATGCCCTGTCAGCGAGTTAAAGGGGCACCCGGAAGTGCCTCACGTCCATGTCAGAGCAGATAAAAGAGCGCTGGATGTGTTTCCAGATGACCTGATGATGACCAAAAAAAAAAGGTGTACAGACAGCTACAGGATGTCATTCGCATGCAAGCCAGATGCTCGTCCCTCCAGTTCCACGATCGCTGTAGAGACTTGGACCTCATTTTATGCACTGGTGGTCTCAGTTCGCACGAGCCGTGAGTGGAATCAGTGTCCAAATGTCTGGCCTACAGAGTCAAGGCGTGTCGTTGGAGAGGTTAACAGCTTCATCGCGGAGTGTTACAGGTGCCTTATGAGGGCTTATGCAAAGGAGAGACGTGTTAAGGAGAGGGAAAGGCGGGAAGAATAGCAGGGGAGAGAAGCGAGAGCGGTTTCTTCGCTTACTCACAGTGCTATGCTCCATCCTCACGCCTCTTCTCCAGGGGAAAGGAATACGTAAGGAATAAAACACTATGGAGCATGCTGTTATAGGAAATTAATCAACAGCAGAGTCGTTGTTCATTTTTCTACATTGAAATTGATTATTGTCCTATAACACCATGTGCAAAAGTGTTTGACCTCTTACAGTATATCACAGCAATTTTTCACTGTATACCACTGTACAATTTATTTATTTATTAAAGAATATAAAGTGTCACACTTTTTTTTTTAATCAATTTATAGTAGTGGAATGTTCAGTTCTCACTCATACTATAGCAGCTATAAACAGTCGTTTCTTAACCAGCCACTCTTTATTCTGCCTTAAAGTTAATAAGACAAAAATACTCAGCTTGTCATGTTACTGAGAAATTGCAAGATGTTTGAAGCTTTAACTCTGACAGTAACAAAGTGCTGACACTGGAGACTCCTTCCATAAATGCTACACGAATGTCTCCTTACAGGAAACAGAACACCAAGTCCACGATTACACGCGTTTTAAAACCCATTTATGTGGAGTGAATGAGGTGTAACTATGGAAAAGAAAACTTAATGATAACATAAACATATGATTTGAAGATGCACTACGGTCAGAGCTGCTGTTATAAAAAATTAACCAACAGCTTCTGATCAAAGTGTTTCAGAGGGTTTGGTGAGGAATCCTGAAGTTTTATCCATTATAAAAGGCAACAGAGAAAGTCTGAGGCCACTACATCTCTGCCAACTCAGCTCCATTGTTGTAGCTTTTTTTTTTTTTTATCAGCATCACGGTTTTTTATCATCTCTCTCTGACCACGGTGCACACTCCTTTGTCTTCCTGTTTACTGCTTGGCTAAGTTTTCATTAGTGCTGTCTCAATGCTTGTCAAGTCAAGCCCCTAAAGTCCCCTGGCATGTCCTCGGGTGGACTGAAAGACAAATGATGACCTGTTATAATTTGGCAAACAGAAATAAGATTAAAAAATAAATAAATAAATAAACAATAGAGGGCTCTGGGCTTTTTTTTGTCAAACTCAGTTTATTTAAGAAACAGCTCCCAGTGGCGTTTTAGTTCTGACTATTCTTTTCTCCACTCTTTCGTTGTCTTTTCCTCACTCCCTGTCACTTTCTTCTCAGCCTCTTTTCCTCCTCCTCGTCTTCGCTGTCTTTAGTATTCGATTATATTAGTCTTCTGTGCTTCACATCATATGACAAAGTAGTTTTGTTCTGAAAATGAAGATGAAGGTCTGTGGGCTTAAGCGCTCTGCCAGAGAACCCCTCTCCTCCTCCTCTTCCTCCTCTTCCTGATTTCCTCTCCACCCTGGAGGCCAGTCATTTGGCTTCTGGTGAGCCTGCTCCAGGCAATCACTTCTCTCACCTCGAGTTAACCTGAAGAGCAATACCCGGGTCTTACTTTGACTTTCTGCACTCACAAGCCATCCGATGTGAAAAACTCCTCAAAGTGTTTTAAACTATAGTTGGGGAAGCAAAGTGTCGCATGCCTGGAGCAACAATTCCAGACAAACACTTCTCTCTTCAATCTGGAAGATCTCAGAGCGCTTCCTCTTCCCCTCTCCTTTAGCTTGTGACTTTGGAGCTGTTTGAGTGTGTCTTCACAGTTTCACAGCAGAAGTCCTCGTCAGTCTTATCGCTGCTTTCAAAAAGCAACACCTACCCTAAGACTGTGACTACGACAGTGTGACTTCAACTATCTGAAGTTTAAGCGTGAAAACTTGACGATGCTGTTCAAACATATGCTGAGGTCTCGGCCTATCAGGAGGTGGTACTACAGTTGGACATAACATCATATTTAATTACAACAATAAATAATCTGAAGATGGTTTTTGTTGAAGCGATCAAGGAGCTGGTCCAGTGGAGCTGAGACTGCTTCGTACTTCGTGTGGTGTCGAAATGAGTCACAGCAACAATGCTATCGTGGATAAAAGGCTGCACTGGGGGAGGGAGATATCGCAAAAACATCACATCACGGTATACTCGAGGACATTTCTACGACACACGATACAACACTTTTATTTAATGTCTACAGAACTAAAGTGTAATAAGTTGTAAGGATTAAGTAAAGACACATGACATCAAATTAAAAATCAACTGCTTCCATTCTGTTCCATTTAGTTTGTAATTTTTTTAAAACGTTATTTAAAGATATCATGATACCAACGATTTCAGAAAAATGTGTTGTGACATTTTATCACAATACTGATATTATATCATCATATCGCCCAGCCTTAGGCTGCAGAATGGCATCTTATGGAAACGTGTTTGTAGCGCTGCATCAAACATTATGCCAAATGCACTAAAACTGCATTGATAAAACAATCTGGAAGTGGAAGGGACTTTGTGGCCAAGTGTAGTGACCCAGACTCGGAATTTGTGCTCTGCATTTAACCCATCCAAGTGCACACACACAGTAGTGAACACACACACACCNACCCGAGACTCCAACCCACCACCTTCAGGTTCACCTTCGGGTTACGAGTCCGACTCTCGGACCATTAGGCCATGACTGACCCATCTGTGCCATGCTGTTATAGAAAAATAATCAACGATGGGGTGGTGTGATGAAGTGGGTTAGTGTGACCATCTGGAACTTATTTTCCTGTAACAGCACGTCCCCGAGTGTTTTATCCCTCTTATACCACAGCAAATACACTTTTTATTTAGTGAAGAACGACACGTCATACATTTTTCCACTTATAATTATGTTTCGCTTCTGTTCTCATTTACGTTATAAACCTTCCCTCGACAGCCTCGGGTTTCTTCTCTCATTTGAAGCTAACAGGATAAAAATCGCAGCTTGTCATGTTACAGAGAAAACGCGAAGGCCTGAAAATGTCGAAAAACTTTATACAAAACAAGTTCATAGCTTTGCCTCTGTTGTTACAAAGCGCTCACACTGGAGACTCCTCCCATAAATATTAAATAAACATCTCCTTACGGAAAACCTCACCACAGCAACAATTTTTCAGACCTGTTTATACGGGGCGTCAGTGTGTTCGTTGTTACTGCAGAAATGATAATGCGTTAATGTGAACCTGTGATTTGTTACAGAAAATTAATCAGCACCTTCTGATCAAGAATTCAACAGCGCTATAGCCTAATAAGATTTTGTTTAATCAAAACCGAGACTTTACTGCAAGGATCATTCCAAGAAAGAAAAAAAAAATCCTTTCAAATATGTCCAAAGAGTAAAGCAGATGCCAATTTTAATACATAACCGCTTCCATTACTCAAAATACCCATCAGATCTCCATCTTCTACGGTTCCCTCGCATTCCATAAAAAAAAAAAAGTAGAATTACAAGCTGGCAAAGAAAGAAATCAATTTTAGTCTCCATCTTTTGTCCCAAGTGAACCCGACTATAATTGCTTAAACCTAGAGTAAGTGTGAAATGAATCATGCTCGGTTTTGCTCCCTAAACCCCAACTGCATCACTTTTAATCGGACCGATCCTAGATTCCAGTGGACTGATCTGGCACTCGGGGGGAACCTGAGAGAGGATGGGAGGCACTGACAATTTCAAACAAAGTTCTTACAAATGCCTAATGCTTATTTCATTCTGTTCATATCAATCGAAAGTACATTCCACCCGTGAATAGGTTCACATGGGTTTTTTTTTTTAATGACCTTTCGGAATATTTGGTTCTGATGTTCATCCTGATTAAAACAAGAAGCCAGGTTTTTCCCCCATAACGTTATCCCCCCCAAACCTCTTCCGACGCCCCCCCACCGTCATCTCAATAATCATAATCAAATCTGCCGTCTCGTTCTTTTATATTCTCTCTCCGCCCACTCAGTCAAGGAGAAATCAAAGAACTTCAGGAAGTAAACTGACACTATGCTTTAAAAAGTGGGAGAGGAAATTGAGTCATTAATCATAACGCTCACACCCCCGGTTTCAGTCCCAGTCCTGTTCTCATACACACACACACACACACACACACACACACACACACACACACACACACACAAACACACACGCACTTAATTTCTAAAATGAGCTGGTCAGAGCTTGTTATGCACAACGCCACAGCGCAGGAGATAAATACTCAATGCCCTGAGTGTAGAGACGCCACTCCACTGTTTGTTTCGAGTTGCTTGTTTGGTGTCTGTTGAGGGCTTTCAAGAGAAAGTATAAGGCAGAGATGGAGAACCTAACGTAACCGTAACCTAACGCTGATGTTCAGTCACAATGCCATTGGGGAATACTCTAGAAAAAAAAAACACAGGGAAGCCTCCGCCACCAGCAAGTCTAGTCTTTTTTTTACTACTAATTTGTCTACTAAAATATACTTCAAACAGGAAGGAAGCTATTGAAGAAAAACTATTTCAGACATTTGACCTTGCTGTGACCTTCATGTGTTTGGATCCATTTCAAAATCTAATCAGTTCTTCTGCTGGTTACAGTCGTAATTCCATATTTCAAAACAGTCAAGCAGTCATTCTTGATATATCACTCGACGAGATTCCCGGAGGAACGCTCAGGCAGACGGATATACAGATGGATGGATGGTCGCACGGATGGATGGATGGATGGATGGATGGACGGACAACCCGAAAACAAAATGCCTACACCACCTAGTGGCAGAGGCATAAAAATCTATCCAGGGATCCTCTCAGTATAATTTCATTGTCTGCATATACAGTATTAAAATATATACGGTTCTTTCCATTTACAGTACAGATTTTTTATTAAAATCATAATATAAAGTTATTTTCGGGGACGGTATTTATAGCCCGTCTTGTTTTTGAGTAACTGAGGTTTGGATTAAAACCCGTTCGATTCAAAAGTCCAGGCTAATAACTGTACAAAGTCAATAATTAATATAACAGCTCTGATTAATGAATCCAATTTCCTCGGATATTACAGCCAACATTCTTTCCTTTCTGCTGGACATCTGATAGTCGTGTCCATTTTGAGTTGTGTGTAAAGCACAGCCATGGCACGTGACGCCACTTCTTTTGGGTTATTAATATTAACGGGAGGATAGTTTGAAGGAATGAATTATGAAGGAGGGATGAGGCTGTTGGCTAGTCCAGCATGGGCGCTGCTGCCTGCTTTAAATGCGTGCGTTGACTCGGTTTGTCTGGCAAACACCTGCTACTTCCCTGACATTGATGGCAGTAGTTCAGATTCTCAGGGCCAACTCTGTCGGGTGCAGGGCTGGGTGATATATCATGCAGGGATCGATCTGCAATCAATGAAGGATCCTGAAGGAGATCGGAGCTTTCAGCGTACCACTGGACTCCTGCCACGGTGTCTTCGTCCCGCCTCCTCTGAGCACCTTGGCGGTGAAGAGCTAGGCTGTTGGGTTTTGCTTACTTTTTCATTTATTCTCTTCTCTCCTAGCCTTCTCGTTCTCGCGTACCGTGGTTCTCTCCTTCTGCTTGTTTATTGTGGAGGAAAGGCAAAAGGCGAGGCTGAGTTAGAAGTTGACCCTGTTGTTCAAATGTCCCAGTGCCAAGCCTCATGCATTTGTGGATAAAAATGAAATGAAACAAACAATCAGATGGCGTCCTCTCGGTTAGCAGTTAGCCGAGTGAGCAGAGAGCGAAGGAAGAAGGGAAAAGAGACAGAAGCTGGGAAAAACTGATGCACACAACCGACTAGTCCTCATAAACCGTCATAATAAAATGTTCACACGTGACAACAGCGATGTTCATCCCATACTATGGATCAAAATTTACTCTCAGTTCCTACATCCGTCTTTCGTTTTGGTTCTTTTCTTGCATATTTATTTTGGATAAAAACAACAGCAGTAATAACAGTAATAATGATAAAAAATAAAAATAGAAAAGAAATAAACTAAACATTATTATTATTATTATTATTATTAAGCCATTTAAAAAACCCAGAGATGCTTAACTCAGACCTAAAGTACTCATTAAAATGGAAATCTGCTTAAATGCTGAAGCTTGTATCCCTCGAATTACATTTTGTTGTTCGTGCAATTTCCCCGTAATCACACAAACTCCCAAGTTTTTAATTTGTTTCCAACTTTTCCACTTGTTACTTGGGCCAATTGCTTGTCTTCTCGCGCATGCACACTCATGCGGTAAATAGCTCCTTTGCTTTGCAGCGAGTGAAGCAGATTGATAGTGACTGCAATTAATAGCTGCCAAAGCAAAAACACAACACACACAGCTTGGGATAAAGGAGCACCAAAATGGGAGATAGGAACAAGACGGAGAGAGAGCGCATCATCGGAGCTGTGTGTACTGTTAGCATCAGGCAAGAGTCAGGTTCGATAAAGAGAACGTCTGAGTAGAACATGGTGAAGGAGAAAGGTGAAGGTTGTGTTATGGGTAGGAGCAACCTGAAGCAGGCTTGATAGTGCATGCTTAGCCCTGGAGGGATATTGGTTTCTTCTGCTCAGGGATTGTGGATTTGAGGAGACATTTGATGAGATCACAAATTCCTGTTTTTTTATTAGCCACTTTAGGAAAAATGTCCTTGACTGGTGTCACTTTCAGCTAATCACAGATAAAGAGCCGACAAGCTACAACATTTTTTTTTAAATATTGTTTTCTGTTAATTATTACCAAACTAAGTAAAACCATGACCATTTATGCCTTATGACTGACTTTACATCATACCTATTTTAAATAATAATCAGCTCCACTGTGCTCATTTGAGGCTGCTTTTATCTACAAATACACAAGATGGCTGCCGCTCATATCTTGCGGTCATTTGAAGCGTCGCTTGTGCACGGCCTCAGAAACACGCTGCGTGCTGTGATACCATCGTGATTGGTGAGGGCGGTAAACTACCATGTCTGTACCTGACTAAACAAGCTTGTGTCTCAAATCACATCCTTATGTATTATTCTAGACCATGTTTGAGCAAAAACCTCTCATCTCTCTCCTGCTCTTCAAACCTACTGAAGGCTCTATCTATTTTCTAGATTACTAAATACTTTTCAATTTGAGATGCAGCTCATGACAACAATCGTGACAATGGCAGGAAGTTTTAAAGCTAGTCAGAGCTCTTCCATCTGTTTAAATCTGCTGTGCATGAAACCAGACAAACAGAGAGGTTTTGGCTCTGATGTGTTGTCAAAATGTACAATTAAAAGAGAGAAAAGTGATAAGACATCAACTGTTTTCCTGTGGCCTTTTTTAATGACTTTTTTTAAATCTGAAACATAAGACCATAACGTCTCCGCTGATCCATCTGACACAGTGACAACTCTACAAATAGCAAAGTATTCAGCAGTGAACTGGACTCAGGATTCAGCTGATGTGGGTCAGTGGCCAGTCCGCCATGTCCTGAATATTTTTGTATTTTCCTAGTTCAACCTGTTAATTAGCTGACTCATGTTTTTCTCAAGTCAGACGGACTGCACTCGTTAGCACCCATTAACTCAAGCCTTGTGTGTTTCTAACTAATTATACCTTCTGAGACTGTAATCACAAAGATCATCCCAGGACCTCTCCTTAGGACACAGGAGTCTACGAGAGCAAAAATCGGGTAGGAGGCATGGTGTTACTCTCTCTCTTCAAAGTTAAATTAGCCAATCATGACTGAGCTCATGTATGAGTAAGATGGCAATTAGCGCTTGTTCAGCTGTCATGTGATGTACCACTGAGCAGCAGTTTGAATAGCTTAAATGCTTAGCTCCATGCAGGAGGTGCTCTCTAAAGAAATTTAAAGTTAAACTAAATTGGTTAAGCTAATAGGTTTGTGCGTGTGTGTGTGTGTGTGTGTGTGTGTGTGTGTGGCTGTGAGCCACGTTCTTACTAACCCTGACTCTAATGCACAGACACCTTTCCTATAGCTTATATATTTAGCGAGTCGTGGCACGTCAACATCTCCTGCTGCCTTACTTCAGGTCACAAGTTCAGCATCCAACTGTTTGAGGTAGATTGTCCTGTCTGGGGACCTGCATCCAAGGGTGTACTGTTGAAAAAAAAAAAAACTAGCTCCCGAGCAACAGGAGCCGTCCATCTGGCCAAGCTATGAGTCAGACTGGGAAGAACAGAAAGAACAACATCGAAATCAATGTCTGAGAGGCAGCTGAGCAGAGCTGATGGCACTTTGAGAGGCTGAGGTCTTTATAATTTGACCTGGAGAGAATGATAGGTAGGGCTGTGGATAGCAGCGACCAGACAACATAATAATAATAATAATAATAATAATAATAATAATAATAATAACGACCACCTGGGCATAAAAAATTACTCACACAAAACAAAAGAAAATGGATCCAGGATGAAAAATGTTCTCTGAAATGATTCTTCAGATGACCTTATCCAGTTTTTTCCCTCACTTCATTTCAGCAGGAGCGCTTTGTTTGCAGTGGGAGATTTCCTGTTGTCATTGACACAGATTCATCTTTTGTTCGATCAGAGGTGCGTGACAAGCCTTAATGAAGGTGTGCTTGTGCTGTCAGAGGCACTAGTGTTTGGCTAGCCAGCCTGCCGGGTGAACCATTTGGCACGGCCAGATCTTGGCTAGGAGCTGCTGAGGTGGCAGTAAAAGATGCAGCGTGGCTGTGAAGGTCAGTGTGTGTGTGTGTGTGTGTGTGTGTTGCTGTGAAGGGGAAGGTGAATGACTGGGTACTATATGGATATGTATGCATACGTATGTGTGTAGCACTGCAGTGCGATCGTACTTTTGCAGTATGCAAAATCTTATTTGACTCTATTATTTATCAAAAAACAGACAGGTTGGATATTGTAGGTTTAGTCAATTCTCTCTTGCTCCTTTTAATTAATCTCAGGGTTTTCCATCAATCCTAATGATTTATAAGCTTTCCTTAAATAAATTAATAAATTAAGGCGTGTCCTACGCTTACAAAGTTAAGTCCATTTCTTGTAAAACCTCTTAAAATTATAAGAGGGAAGACAATTGGGTTTTTAATGTACTTCGAGTAAAACAACAAACTGGGGGGAAAAAAATGGTAAATTCTATTTTGGGTTCAGGTTGAAATTGCAAAATTGCAGAAGACATTTTGCTGTGATACCAAAACATTTTGCTGTGATACCAAAATCCCTGCTCTTTTCGCTCCCTTTGTTTCACAAAGATGCACTACCGCTGCTACACGGAACTAAACTTTTCACACTTTTTGTAAACAAAAAAATAGGCCATGTGCCATTTTGACTTTTAGTCCCATTTAGAAAATCCTTCTGACAAATGGTAGCGAGAAAATGCGAAAAAAATAAATAAATAACTTCTTGAGTGAAAAGATGATTTTTTTTTTTTTTAAGTGAGAAGCGGCTGAGGAGTAGCCATGTATCACAGTTAGCTAGCGCAGTGGCAACACTCGTCCAGAAACACAAGAGTGCAGAGAAGCAGGACATCAATCTACAGTACAGCACACACTCTGCTCACAACACACACACACACACACACACACACACACACACACACACACACACACACGCATACACAGTGCTCTTTAGCACCCTTATAAATTGGGTTGGTGAAGGAAAAACCGAGGCTTACGTACATTTCCTTTGTGTGAGTACTGTACATAACGGCCGTCTGGCCATCAGTCATGAAATCGACTTCTGCAGTGGACATGAAAGTATCAGCACGTAGTTTTCACTAAACGAACACAGCCTTCATCTGCAATCTCCCAGTTCTGCACTCGTTCGATTTGCTAAAGTGGATGTTTTATAAGTGACAACCACTCCGTAGATACTCTGAGTACGATGTTTAAGGGAAAGGTTGTACTGTATATTAATAAACAATGCGTAGAGATGACGAGCGGTAATTAAGTATGCGTGAAAACGGTCCGCGTGGACTAGCGTCCCGCAGACAAAAGGTAAAATAAAGACAGTATATAACAGCGCGTACAGTCGGAGCACTTTGCCTCTGAAATGCCATTATTCGCTGTTGTCAGGTTAAAGCGTTTCGAGCGCAGAGGGAGAGATAGTCATTTGACTTTTCCCTGGTGTCTCCTCAGCTGTGTGTCTTTTCAGCATTTTCAATGCTTTTGCCGGTGGCGAAAATTCGGCGCGTGCTTGAGAATGGCTTATTTAACAGATAACATCCCTCCCTCTGTCAGCAGAAAGGGAGCTTTTTTTTTTTTTTTTTTTTAAATGCGATGGAGCCAATGTAGTGTGAAATCTAGGGTCACCCAGAGACAAATAACTCTCAGCTGAAAGGTCAGTGGAGGATGTGGAGATGAAGAAACTGGTCTTGTTCTTATAGTTAGTTAGAAGCAATTCAAGCGATATCAGACATATATTACATATCTATATATAAAATATAAAGACAGATATATTAGATCAGTGAACAAAACAAATTCAACAGGTCTGCCATTGCATTGCGAGTAAAGCTCACACTCATCAATGTTTGTGTCCATCGTGGAGTCGTGTTTAATTTCTCTCGGACTTGGACTGCATTGATTCAAAGTCATCTGTTAGCCGTCTGGATTATTTTAGCTGAAAGCAATGAAACAAATCACAGGTTTATATTAATGTGCTCGTTCTGATATGTTTCCGTTTCTATAGTAACGGCTCATTCACAGGGACTTGTATGGTGGATGCTGGTGAGGTTGGTGAGGAGATTGTTTATTTAAAGTTTATGGAAGGAGTCTCCAGCTTTTTCCGACATTTTCCGACATTTTCAGGAGGCTGTTGTGGTTTATCGGTAACGTGACAGGCAGGTGACATTGTAAAAAGTTCCCTCTAACTTCTAACTTGACATTCTACAACATTAACATTAAAATTATAAGTATCTATAAATGGATAAAAAGTAGGTATCTTTTAAATATCTGACATCTATTTAATAAAATAAATTTGTAAGCGCTGGAAAACTGCTGTAGTAAGAGGACGTGCTGTTATTGGGAAATAATCCTTCAGGGTAGTAATAGCAACTCTGCTTGATCACAGCACCCGGTCTTTGATTATTTTCCTATAACAGCACATACCAAAGTGTTTCATTCCTTAAACAATTGACAGATTACAAGCTACAGTTACAGAGTATAAGCTTTACCATATTGTTTTAGTAAATAACATGTCACTGTGGTCAATGGTGACTAATTTGAGACTCGAACTCTGTTTAAATCACGATACATTAATCTTTGTAAAACACACATTTCTGTAGCGAAACACTGTTTCTTCTTGTTCCCTTAGTCCAAATGTCAATCAGTTAGACGTGGCCTGATCAATACCGAACAAGCTGAACGGTTCCTGTGGGTGCGTGCTGTTTCGGTGGGAAAGTGAGTTGTTGCATTAGGTGACGGGAAAAACCTCGACTGAGTCCTCGGCACAGCCTGAGGCGAGTGAGGGTTCGGTCCTCACCACTCGCACAGGGAGCAATTTAGCCATTAACGCTCCTTTCCCTTTTCTCTGAAGGGCAGGTTTAACCTTTGTGTCAGCTATCAAGCAGAATCAATCCGCCGCGTGGTGTGTTCATGTGCTCGTTAACACTTTTCAACCGGTTGCTGATTTTTACTAATATCATACGAAAGCAGCATGAGGCAGGTCACGGAGGCTGTTCCTGATCAGCTAGCCGAACAACACATTGACCAACGATATTCAATATTTACTCCCGTGCAATCTGCAGATCAACTACTCACCTCCTTTTTCAACATCATTTTTGCTACTCAGTATCCTTCGCTCTCTAAAATTCGTCTCCACATTGTATTGTTTTCTCTCTTTCATAATAAATTCATTCATTTAAATTCATTCATTAAATCAGATAAGCAGAAGTCGACACCAACTGTGTCTAGTCCTTCACGATACTAATGTATATTCCTGAAAAATATACTTCGAACATGAAGGAAGCGATTGAAGAAAAACTACTGCAGACATTTGACTTTGCTGTGACTTTGACCCTGTTTGGATCAATTCCAAAATCGAATCAGTTCTTCTGCTGGTTGCAGTCATACTTCCATATAAATCATACATTCGACCACTTGTTCTTGAGATATCTGGGATGGAAACAGCGACAGATGAACAGATGCACAGGCGGATGCATGGACAACCCAAAAACATAATGCCTCCACCATAAATTATTTAATACATTTAATGTATTTGTTCCTGTTTTGCTGTCAGATTGTTTTATTTTTAAAATATTTCTAACTCTATTCCTAACACTGTGTCTTACGCACTTGCTTGATGGTTGAAGGCTTGTCACGTCTCACATCATGTCTCTTACTCCAGGTGTGATTCTGGAGACATATGGATGAAAAAGTCCAACAGTGTGCTAAGAGTGCTGTGCTGGCGATACACACGCTGCTGCACTGGAATGAATGTGGAGTTCATTTTCCTAAGTTTTTGTTATGGTGTCAAAGCAAAATAACTCACACCCTGCTTAAAACCGAAGACAAGAAGCATTAGCGCTTCCCCCTTAGAGAACCCAGCAGATAGCAGGATTACAACTCCAAAGCTGTGACATAACAGATGTTGTCATGTGATTCTGCGTAGTCTAGACGTGAAAGGACATTTCGGTAAGAGGATTTCTTCCTGTCACACTAAGACGCGGCGATGTTGGACGGCGGTGACGGCGGTGGGAGCGAGAACTCGGCCAGAAGGCTGAAGTGTGTACACGTGGCACGGTTCCACGCAGCATGTCGCCCTCTGGCTCCTGAATGGAAATGACAAGTCAGCGGTGCGAATCGTATTTCTGGGACTTTGCACTTTCCTGAGCCGTGTGCGGCTTTGCGAGCGATTTAGCTGAGCTCAGGGGACACCGCAGAAGACGGAGCTCACAGTTTCTCACTGCCACTCAAAGACACATGGACTCACTGTTCGTGAATCCTCTAGCACTTCCCCAAAGTGTTTTATTCCTCTTGTACTACGGCAATGTGCCAAGTTCTCACTTATGTTATGGCAGCTATAAACAATCGTTCCCTCGCCAGCCTCTACGTTTTCCATCGTGACATGTTTTGGAGACATTTTTGACAGTGGAGACTCCTTCCAAAAATGATCCAGTGATCAATAATTGTGTGTTTTTCTTTTTTTAATCAGCTTATTATTAGGTAATGATTACGTGGGACGTTCGTATAGATACGTTAGAGCTTCTGAACTGAGTATTCAACAGCACTGTGTTATAAACATACTCCAGTTATTTTCCCTGACACTTTTCTCATATTTTAACTGTGTTGATGATGTACAAATCAACCAAACTCAACATTAAACCCCTGATAACAGTCTTTACTGTGCTAGGATTTGGTCACATGACCATGCAGGGCAAGCTTGTGTGTCTGGAGGAGACTGAGGAGTTAAACAGATTCCCTCGAGTTATGTCACGAGTAAAACTGTGGCACACTTCAGATCGATCCTCTACATTACCTACACAAGCACTGAGAAAGCCATGGCGATGACTAAATCGGCGTTTTTCCTCAATTCATTAACGCGGACTTAGGCAAAGCAGACAAAAATCACCAGAGTATAATAACTGGAAGTGCAAATTATAAAAAAAAAAAAAAAGAATACAAGTTTGGCTTGTTGGATCGTACAACAGAAAGCTCATCATCTTTTCATCGTGGATGCATCATCTATTTGTCATTTCTAAAGGCGTGGGGATCTATGGAGCGTATGCTCTGCATGCCCAGAGCACTTGCAAAAAAAAAAAACAAAAACAAAAAAAAAACAAACATTATACCAAGTCCAACTGGCTTTGAAATGCAAATGCAAAATTATGCCTTCCACACGCCAACTGTTGCAAAGCCTCCTAGCTGCATTCTTCCTGGGTCTCCTGTTTCTACAACATCCTTTTTTTTTTTTTTTTTTGGCACAGACCACCAGTTTGGCCCTCGCAAGTCGAGCTAACAGCCTACGTTGAGATGAGATGAGCTGCTACACCAAAAAATTAGGCAAGGGTTGTGAAAATCTCAGAAGTGCTACGGATGTGTGTTTGTTTTCTGGATCTTAACCAGTAAACCGCTATTAACTACACACCCAGCTAGTCCAGCTGATTCGGAGGAGTTTCGGCACCCCTGGAGCTACTCACGTGACCGAGGTCAAATTCAGAATCGTCATGAACTGAATTCTGCCTCCTTGTGTCTTGTGTTCTGTGGAGGAAATGAAATTTCCCAGTTCCGCCTCGGCGCTAGGGAGGAAATGGGAAGAGGGTGAAAGCGCACCGATCAATATTCTTGAGGGACCACCCCTCCCACCCGCTCTCTCTGCTGTAACACGCGTTCTGTGCTGTGACTGGATGCGGGGGTCTATACCACATGACCTTCAGCATGGCCGGTAGGGACCCGCCCCCTCGCCCGCCTCGCGTGGACGAGGGCGCGTCACATCCATCTCTGTCAGCCGCTAGCAGCGCTGCCATTCATCAGCTGGAACGCCCGACAGCAGCGCTAAAACACTGAGAGCACAGATACACACACACACACACACACACAAACACACACACACACACACTATGCCTACTCAAGAATATATACTCACACATGCTAAAACTGAAATCTCCTACAACAAATCGGCTGCTAAAAAAAGACTTATCAGTGATTTACTGATAAACAAAAATCCGGTTTAATTCTTATATAAATGTCTTCATTCCTTCATCTTTGTTTGTACGGACTGCTTTATTTTGATTAATATAGCTATATCCGTCACATGTATATTCATGAATCAGTAAAAGCAGGGCTCGCGCCGATCGATGGGAGCAGCCAATATGCTAATGAAAACAAGCTTCTTGTAATCCCATCCAAACTGCTGCATTACACCGGCTTTTCGGTCTTGACGTGTAAACAGCAATCTGTCTTCAGATGACAAACAGCACCAATGCTCGCAAACGTCTCTATATGACCGGTCTACTGTAAACACCGAGAAATCAAACGGGTAGACGGCAATAATCACTGCAGACAGATGCTTCTGGAGTGTTTGGATTTCAGCAGATCAGTTCGTATAGGAAAGCTAAATCAGCTCTGTTTCATCACACCAAATAACTGTTGATTATTTTCCTATAGCAGCACGTCCTGAAGTGTTTTGTTCCTCCTAAACAGCCGTTCCCTCGCCAGCCTCCCTTTTTTCTTTCTTTTAAAGTTAATAAGACAAAAAAAATGCAGGTTTTCTGAGAAACTGTTACTGAGAAACTGCAGAGCGTAAACTCCTCTGTTAAAAGTTACTGACTGTTACGAAGCTCTGACACTGGAGACTTCTTCCATAAACGTTAAATAAATGTCTCCTTACAGAAAATGTCGCCGTATCAACAACTGCACACGTTTTTTTTTTTAATCTGTTTATTATTAGTGAAGCGTCTGCTGCACAGGTCCCTGTGGATGAGCTGTTACTATAGATACGATAACATTGAAAAAAGAGCGCATTATTATAAACCTGGGATTTGCCGTTATAGAAGATTAACCTGCTCCTTCTGACCGATCAGAGTTGAGATGATGATGGCACAAAGTTCAAGGTCAGTTCCTGATAAAGAAGAATAAAGAATAATCCTGACTGACCATTTAAGGAAAGCAATTATGCCCAATTGCCAAAGAGAGACTCATCTCTCCCCATCCTTTCCCCTGAATCATGGCTGATACAGTATCAGCGCCTCCCAAAAACACTTTGAGACGTCTGGGGCTTTGAATCTGAGTGACGGGACCAATAACTCTCTGCGGACATTAATTTGACAAAGTGTGCAATAAAAATAATGTTAGCGAGGGAAGACAGTGGTCTTCAGCCAGTTTTTTTTATTTCTGGTCAGTGAGATTAAAATAGCTTTTTCTTTTCTTTTTTTTTTTCTTTTGCATGAGAGAGAGAGAGAGAGAGAGAGAGAAATCAAACGGAACTGCATTAAGGTCTGCGTGGGTGGGTAAAGAGAACGTGACGAAAATGTTAAAAGTGATGGTTAGGATTGAGCGGTCCGACAAAAGAAATGGCACTGTTGTAATCCGTGCATTAGCTGTGCTGTCAAGTCACTAATAAAAATAAGACTGAGGCAGATCAAGCGATGTGTGTGCACATGTATGTGTGTGTGTGTGTGTGTGTGTGAGTGTGAATTAAAGACATTTTAACAGGGCTCTAAAAGGAGCAGCAGTGGCGTGTAGTATATTCACATGATATGTATAGCATTCTTGTAAAAAGTGAAATGTGCTTTGCTGTTATGAAAAGAACAACATTGTTTGCTTTGGGGTTTAAAGCAAAGATTGAGGTTTATAGCGGCGTCGAGTGCTCAAAGTGGCCTTCAGTACATAAAGCACATGAATCTGATCAACTGTAAAGTGACCCTTTTGTAATCAAGAGCAGGAACACAACCACACGGAGGTGTGCGAAGAAAAACAACAAAAAAAAGAGGTCTGGAGACAAGTGCCTAGACCAGATTTGTAATATTTAAGGCTATTCAGAGTGAAAAAAAAGGCTTTTTTTTTTAAACAGTCCAAGCCGAAGCATAAAGGTATAAAGGCTTCGTTTAATGGCCTTCAAAAAACTAACAACTATCTGTTCCGTTGTGTGAATGAGTGTTATTCCCTCATCAGAGCCTTGAATTTGTTTAATGTCCTTGAAAGAGGAACTCTAAAGCGCTGAGCAGGCTCGCTCCCTCCAGGACATTGTTTGATCGTTTTTGGAGTGACATTTGTTTAATGAACAAAAGTGTCCCTTCATTCTCACTGGAAAGGAGAGTCGAATCGAATCCAAGGCCAACTGTATGCATGTCTTTCCCACGAAGCTACACACTGTGCTCCAGCTCGCGTGCACCTTTGCCAGGAGATCATTCAGCTCTTTTAACCTCCATGATGGTGGGCTGGGAGTGGATCTGGGACCCCTGGGCCTTCGTGTAGTGCTGTGCTGAAACACCGAGGTTGAACAGACCTTTTTATCAGCAGCGTGAGAGATGCAGCGGAAGCGGGTTGACAAGCACTGACCCTGGCTGACAGGTGGGCAGATTGAGAGCTGAGATTAGCTCCTGCTCTTCTGCTGAAGAGCGAGCGAGCACAACGAATCAGCGAGGGCGAACGCTCATGCCGCGTCAGACCTCTCGCCTCAGACGCCAGCATGTTAATGCGTCGGAAAGGCGGGAAAAAAAAAATCCGAGTCTGCTTAATCACAGCGGCGAAAAGTGTGACAGATGTTGGAGTCATAGTAAAAGTCATGAGGGTTGATCGAAATCTCTTGCTGCTATCGATTCCAATTTGCCGACATTGCAAAAACAACAGCGTGGGCTGCTGAGGTCAAATTTAATTTACCAGCTTAATTTATCGCTTTTCAATGGCCTCTGATCACTCGGCCAACAGGCACACGATTATAAGCACGCTCGACGGTAATCCATCTACTTCTTACCATGAGAGCTGACCTGAGCTTGAGCAGCGTTGAGCTTCAATGCTGAGGACTCATTCGAAATTTCCAAGCTCAACTCAACTGGTCATTTTCACTCAAGCAAACGCACGGGCCTTGATGAATCACAGACATCAAACCACGCAACGAGCGCGTGAGCCGGGGACCCCGCGGAGCTGAGACTGCTTTGCAGATCCTTATCACAAGCTTGCAAGAAAAAGAAACCACAAAGCACATCATCAGCCTGAGGAATCCAGTCGTACCCAATTTAAATGCGCTCATCGTCACTCTCTGAAGCGTGACGGCTAAGTGTCTTCTTTATAGCCTAAGTTTCTGGGGGATAAAAAAAGAGAAATGGAAAGAGACCAAACGTACACGGTTTTCTTTCTTCCCACTCTTATTGCATGTGACACCAGGTTCCAAAACACGCTTAGGATTAGAATGGAGCCGTCTCTTCGACTGATGGGTGTGCATATCAGAATTCTGACAGATTAAACTTCTTGACTATGTCTTCCAGCCTTAATACTGGGTTGAGATTTTTCTGGCGCTGTTTCTTTAATTTGCCATTTCCCCTGCAATTATTTTCAAAGAAACCGAGATTCAATGCTCTAACGAGAATTAAAATCTAATCTTTGGGCTCCGGCCTGGCCTTCGCTGATGAGCCGGTGGTTATGCATCACTGACACCACCCCACAGCACCACTCCTCCTATGCTACTAAAGCACAAGCTCTCTTCTTCTCTCCACCACTCAGCTCTTTCTTCTCCTTCCTCTTTCGCTAATGATCTATTTCCATTACTTCTCTCGGAAAAACCCACGCGCTAGCGACACTATTTTTGGACAGCCATCTTTATGTCCTGACCACAGAGGGCTGTTACACAGATCAGGTTTTTTCTGTGATGTCAGTGTTTAGTACCCAAACAGAGGGATGAAGAGAAGGCTGAATAAAGACAGCAGCTAATCTGAAGCTTAAATAAAGCCCATCTGTTTGAATCAAGGCTGCAGGTTTTTCCCAGAGGAAGCACCAAGCAAAACTTTGTTCGTCCTTCGGAGCGACTGAAATATTTGAAATATTTTCTATGCAAGATAATTAATTTTAAATTAGGTTATGATACCAGAAGAAAATTACAACAGACGCGCATCTTTGAAAAATGCTAATGTGTGTTGTTTGCCTGTATGTCCCGATGCATAAGAAGAGGAACGTCCTCTGACCAGATTTAAGTTCAGTAACTGTGATCAGATTGCATAAGATTGTGCTGCCCAATCTAGTGATTCTGTTTCTTCACACGTGTTCTCATTGTTTTTCTTCCAATATGAAAAGGAAAAAGAATTTGCACTACCTTCGTCTTATATCTTGCACAGTAAAGTTAAAATACCTACATGATTTGAAAGCTGAATTTGTCGTACTCTAAAATGATCCACCTGATCTGCACAAATATATTGATAAGTGTGCAGGCTCATGTAAGTAGGACTGATGATGGCAAAAATTTGTTTATTTATTCATTTAAGGCACTTAAATCTTCATTTAATTCATTTAATCTTCCATCGATCAGCTGTGCCATGTTAATAAAGTTGCCATGAAATGTCTTTATTGTAGTTCTACTGAAAATGATTCAGATAAGATGCGAGTAATGGGGGAAATTATATTATATTATATTATATTATATCTTATAAAACCAGATCTAAACTTCTTTTTCATCTAATCATCCAGTATTTCACAGGCTGTCACTTCAATATCGCTGAGCTTAGACTAAAGATAGCTGGCTTTCAAGCAGAAACTGGATAAATGCATGATCCTGATTGGTTATTCCTTTTGAACATCAACATAGAGCAGTAACTGAACAAAACATGATGTTATTTGACAAATATATTATCTGTGTGTGTGTGTGTGTGTGTGTGTTAACCACCTACAAATAAGCATTTGGAATTGTTATAAAATAATCAACCAAGTCGTTAAAAGCTGTTTCCGTGGCGAATAAACACATGCCTTTCTCTTCAAAGAAAGGTGAAATGGAATGGGATTGTTTAAACAAATATTTCCTTGATGAAATTGATTAAATAAATAACTGATTACTCTGCGCTTTATGTCTAAAACTGAAAGGAAATAGTAGTAAAAGCAGCAAAAAAAAACAACAACCCTTATGGTCTGAGAGTTGGACTTGTAACCCGAAGGTGAACCTGAAGGTGGTGGGTTCGAGTCTCGGGTCCGGCAGGGATTNCGCAGCTAAAATGGCTGCCCACTGCTCCGGGTGTGTGTTCACGGGTGTGTGTGTGTGTTCACTACTGTGTGTGTGTGGATGGGTTAAATGCAGAGCACAAATTCAGAGTATAGGTCACCACACTTGGCCACAAAGTCACTTCACTACCTCATCCACCCCGACTTTGCTCCCATTCTTTCACCTTCAGGTGTCCATGCACGTTATGGTCATGTGACTTACTACTGCTCAATCACACACCCACACCCCCAAAACAAGAGCTTTATAATAAAGGTCAAAGCAATCGTTTTGTATTAGTACGAGGTGTATGTTGTATCGTATCTTGGAATTTACGTATCTTGACCTCTGAGGAAGGTTTTAAAGGTTTATTTTCAGGGACACTTACTTTGGACAGATTTGCAGCTGTCAGAGATTTTACAGAAGATTAATTAGCACCTTCTGACCGGGACGGTTTCAGGTTAAGAGACTGTGTACTGTTGACCATTTTGACAAACCATGACTACATTTCCCAGGATGCTACGCTGCAGTCTTGCAGGAGAGGTTTAATGGCAGGGCTCATTAACCTTGGGAAGTTGTTTTAAATGCCAGTAGTTTTAGCTGACACCACGAAAAAAGGCTGCAGGAGGAAAAAGAAGTGGTCTCTCCTCTCGCTGCTGCATGCAAATTGCCTTCTAAAAAGGAAATTACTTCCCTGGGGCTGAACGCTGTTCATCTAACTGTCATCGAATCGTGGCACGTAACAACATATATGAACGTATTTAGTGCTGTTTGTTCAGGGCTATTTCGTCTGTCTGTACCTGAAAATGATGATGCGTGTTCTGTAAGACTAGGAAAGAAATGCACCACTGGACACAATACTTACACAATGTTTTAATTAATCTTTTTTTTTTTTTTTTATGAAGACATAGGTGCTTCAATTCTACATCAGTGTGCCTGTGTGTACTCTAGTGGAATAACGGCCCATAGGACCGAGTGCGCCGAGACCAGCTTCGATAGATAACACGCTGATGCGTGCTGGGTAAAATGCAGTGACCGTGGAATTAAAAAGTCTAGTGAGTAATCGATAAAAACAGATTTAATATGGTTAGAGATAAATGAATAAATATGTATTGTAAAAGAAAGTCCTAAGATTAGGCTGACAAATTCTGCTCAACAGGCATTCGCGTCTAGCCAGCACTAATAATGTTGAGAGTTTTTATTATCTCTCTTAAAACGCTAATCATTCTTTTAGTGCTCGTTTCGACCTCTGACTGAACGCGGAGCACTCTTCCGAACCGCGGGGAATCTCCGTCACAGCGGGGAGCAGCCAAACATTTAAAGAGCCTCCTCTTTTCATTACTTATCAGACTGTTATCGCATTAGTCCTTCGGTCGGGGTGCTTGGGATGGCTGATCGGTATCTGCGAATCGTTTGGGGGTGAAGCCGCGTTCTTCGTTTTGCAGCGTTGGCACATGGAAGGAGGTGCGCAGTTGCCGGTGAGGGGCACGTGGACGCCGTGTGTCGTAATCTCTCTGCCCATCAGTGCTCAAATTAAAAGAGAGGAGGGGAAATTGGATTTGCGGCACTCCACCTCAGCAGGAATGTCCTCCCTTTGTCTTAAATAGTGAGCACCATCTCTAGGCTCCTCTGTGAAAGAACCATTAATAACGCAACGGTGGCAATGAGCCAGGCCCTCGGTAAGGATGGGAAGAGACAGGACAAGATCAGAGAGAGAGAGAGAGAGAGAGAGAGAGAGAGAGAGATATCCTGTGGAGAACTCGATATTCAGTGTACGATGGTGAGTGAGATCATTCCTTGGCAGACAGACAAACTCTAACTTCAGATCTGATTTATATACTTAATTCATTAATCCCTTATAAAAATTAACTGTGTACCACCTACAATCTGTTACAGTTTCCTAAAAATAAGTTGGGCACTACACCCTATTTTGAGATAAATCATGAGAAAAAGAAGGGAAGTGAAATTTTTTAAATGTGAATGAGAACACGGCAGTCTGTATTACTGAGGCTTGAAGGACAGTATCTTATTTTAGTTTAAAAACATGTTTAACTGGTTAACTCCTGATTCTCTTTATACTGGTCTGAAGCTCACGAAACAGGCTCAGCACTTCCAGTATGTAAATTATTACGGGATGATGACGTACCTTGAAACACAGAACCTGTGTGCTGAGCTGGATAACCTAATATTGGTGATGAACAACGTCAAAGGCACTTTGTTTATCTCTTTATTTACCTCGTAAATAAATAAGTACTGTATATACAGGTCTGAATAGATAGCAGCTGTGAATCCAATATAATCAATAAAAAGAATTAAATGACTCAAAGGACTAAAATATTTAAGAAATATGTACTGTAAATAAAAAAGCTTAAAAAATCTGAAAAATATTTTTATTTTTGTGTCAATACACTGGGGGGGCGCATGGGGGTGTGTCTAATTTGCATATTCATGAATATTTACATGGGAGAACAGATGTTGAGATGTTCCTAGTCCAAAAATAAAATGAAATAAGTTATATATTGTTTAATTTTAAAGCTTTTCATTGAAACTTGAATCACTGATGTGATGAATGATCTGTGGTGAAACATCGAGACATCTGCAACAGAGCCCCTTTTTTAAGAAGAAGAAGGTCTTTGTTTGGGAGCAAATCACGAACACACTTTGACACACTTTACTAACTGACTGAACCTCCTTAACTTCTTGAGATGAAAGCTGGATCATGTTTAATTCCCTCTGAACGCACCTGATCACGGTTTCTTCTTTGTTCACTCTGAAGCCTCTTATGTACTCTCCTTTTTTCTCTCCTCTCCTCTTATCAGCGCTAAGTCTGCGAGACGCTGATGTTTTCCGTGAGCTCCGCAGTGAGGAATGTCACTGTAATGATGAGCTCTGTAGGAAGGATACCTCCAGAAGGATCCGGGGGTGACAAAGACACGAGGACGTTCTGAAGCTCCTCCTGAGAGGGCTCCATTGTGAGCGAGAAATGCTAATAAAGAGAATGCTTCATCGTCAGGATGCTTCGCTGCTGCTACAGTATTGTTCCATGAACAATCCCTAAATGTCATAACCATAATCAATAATTAATTAGCGATAAGCAGACAAGAGAGGGTCCTGTCATGGGATTTGAACCAGCAACATTTGAAGGCAGCTCAGCAGAACGGTGTTATCCCCCCTTCTCAGATCCCGATGCAATGGCGGCTCTCTCGTCGCTGAAAGGCGCGCTGTGTGCAGGCGGCGTATATGAGGGTCATAAATCTGCAGCAAGAGGTTGGGCTCGTGCTCATTTGTTCGCTAGCCATGTGTGAAAATGTTAATGAGCGTTGTTATAATCCAGGAGATGCTCGCCATTCACATTTCACACACGTCCTCGGCTTTTCTGCTTACACATGCCTATTGTGGAGCATCAATCCTCTGCCACTGTCACACTAATAATAGATCTAATCGCTTGACTCAGTCCTGCGCTAGGTTCCCAAAAGAATACGCGGGATTTCAGAGCAAATGAGTTTCTTGCATTGCTTTAACTATAAGGAAGCGTTTCACCCAGCAAAGCATACTTGATGATTATTTCTTACACTTTGCTTCATCTATGTCTTCTGATTATATAATCTATATAGTGTATAGCCTGGACTTGTATGACCTCTGCATACGTCACTGCTTCATATTCAGAAGTGTGAAAATCCGAACCCACTCAAATTGGGCTTCTCTTTTTTAGATTTTTCCGGCTTTCATGAAGAAATGTCTTAGAGTGAAACTAGAGGTGGAATCTAATCGAGAGTTTACCTAAGTACCCGTGACCCCTTGTCTGTGGCATACACACACACACACACACACACACACACACGCACATTACACTCACACGCGTCACACTCACACAAACTGTTTCTAACTCTAGAATTTCTCACCATCAGTGCCATAACAGAAGACATTGGGGAAATAACTCTGAACACAGAAACAGTGTTGGGTGAAGGACTGGGGAAAGAGTGCGACACATCACTCAAAACAGCGCGTGGGATAATTACTAATTCCCTGATTCTGATTGGTTGATTCGTTTTTTTTTCTAGGACAGAAGCTAGGGCATCTGTAAGTCACGGGTTTATATTAATGCACTCGTTCTAACACGTTTTGGTTTCTGTAGTAAAAGCTCATTCACGGGGACTTGTACGGCGGACGTGCCACGTGATCGTAGCGCGTAATATAATCGTTGATAAGGTAAAAAGAGATTTTTAAGATTTATGGAAGGAATCTCCAGGGTCAGCGCTTTGCAAAAGTCAGAGGTAAAGCGGTAACTTTCCGACATCAGCAGGACACAGGATTTTTACGCTTGTTCTAGTTTTATTGTTTATTTTTCTGTTCCAGCACAGCACACATCATTTTATTCCTTACTTATTGAACAGAATATGTTGAACTGAAGAGTAAAACTGCAGTCTCAGGGATGGGGAGGTTTCTCTAGGAAAACGTACAAGAGTCTTTTCCAGTCTCGTCGGTTTTTCTCTGATGGATATGGATTACAAACTTTACCTCGTTCTATAATTTTACTCGTTCTCTTTTTTATCTCCTGGTAGTTTTCTTCTCGTTGTCTCTCTTCTAACACCCTATAGGGCCAAAGGTTTGTGGACACGTGACCATCACACTCATATGTGCTTGCTTTCTTAAATTTCTCTACCTAGTTTCTCTTCCTTCAGCCTGTTTCAGTGTGCGGAGAGAGAGAGAGAGAGAGAGAGAGAGAGAGAGAGACGAAACATACCTCAACTATACCTATATAGTATACTCATAGTTCGTCAAAGTCCATGGTGGGGTTTAAAAGACAGGCGGACAGCATCGAACAGGGATAATCCATAATGAAAATTGATAACTAAACACAGAACTCCAGAAAAAAGCTGCTCACAACTGAGAAACTAATTAAAGGCTTAACACAGAACAGGTGAACACAGTTAGATAACACGCTAATGACAAGACACAAAACAAAAAGTGCCTGACAAACTCAAAAGAAAACCACGAGATCGGCGCGAGTGCACCGAGAGGGCGAATTCTTGACAATTTACACCACGCCGTTGCGATTCCTAAACACCGACCTCCTGCTTAACTTCAGAAGTTATCCGAAACATCCACAGTCCTGCCCTTTGGCTCACTCTTCACACCCTGCCCCAAGCGCGCCGTGCTTGCGCTTCATCCAAAAATGAACATGATCACATTATGTTATTCAAAAAATACAGCTCATCCACGGATTACCCTGAAAAAAAATCGCCCCAATCCCAAACCTTTTTTTCCCCTCAGAGCTATTTACATTTCCCCTGCTGTTATGAAAGCTGAGAAGGGATCAGCATATTTAAAAAGGCAGGAGCTGAGCAATTCATTTTATTCTTATCCATTTCTGCCACGGTTAACCACATGCATGTGGGTACGAGGCAGAAGCGGTTCGACGACTAATTCGCGACCACATTGTGTACAGTGCTGAGATAACTCGGAGCAGTCCTGTGGTTTCAGCACACACACACACACACACACACACACACACATGGATATTAGTTTAACAGTGCTAAATACAAACAGACGTGAATTGCTCATTGTGACTTTTTAAAACAAACAAACAAAAAAATTCAAAGGATCTCCACAGTGAGCTGATTTGTTGCCTTTGTGTTTTCTTGTTTAAAAAGCACGAACCGATGAGAATAACTTTCAGACGCTAACCCTTCAGCGGCTGATTGCTTGCACTGAGACAGTAATTCCAGGCGCACTGTGTTTTCTGTGCTGTGCTTTTCAGCTGCTCCTCTTGTCTTTGTTGTTGTCTTTGTT
This sequence comes from Pangasius macronema, assembly GCA_037577455.1. Lineage (NCBI taxonomy): Eukaryota > Metazoa > Chordata > Actinopteri > Siluriformes > Pangasiidae > Pangasius > Pangasius macronema. Next base: position 17,431,331 of record CM074964.1, on the reverse strand, counting down.
GTTGTTGTTGTTTGTGGCGGGTGCATTTTTTTTTTCTCCCTCGTGCTCTAATGAGTTTTCCTTCTCCAGATGTGCTAGGACTGCGAGAGGAAATGCGTGCCCCTCTTCACATGCATCGAAACGCTCGTTGTTGTGTCGCACTGTGAAATGATTTGGCTGTTCTATCTGCGTGCCGCGATCTCTTCTTCGCCCGCTTGCGTCTGTTGTGGTTGGTTTTCCACAACTCGTGGATGCTTAGTCAGACGCAAATTTCTCATTCGTCTTCCTGTCAGTGCCAGATTTTAATTATGTGTTTGTTAAAAAAAGAAAGAGGGTCAGGGAGTTAAATGAATGAACTAAGAGATAAATCTAAGTCAGGTTTGCTGCGTCCGAGGTGAAATCGGGGCAAGATCAGGTGCGCACGCGATAAGGAACAGGGCCGGAAATTGCTTCTTAGCAATAATATAAGATGCGATCGACGAGGTTGCAAAGTACGCTGCGCTCTTCCCTTGGCTGTGTTCCTTCGGTGGGGTCAAATGCATTTTATTATCTGTGACATTCTGTGCACCTCGTTTGACAATCCTCTCATGGGGTCAGAGTTTTTCCTCGAGCTCTAATTGACCTGTAGAATATAACGGATAAAACATTGCAACAACCAGGCCCAAGTGCTCAGCAGTCTGTCTGTGCATATTAATTGATTATTGGGTCATTACAGAATAACCATCATCAAAATCTAGCAGGGGATTTGAGCAGCTGAACGAGTGTTTGACTCAGATGCTGTATTTCACTGTGTTGAGAGGCAGATAATAGCAGGTCAAGTCCAAAAGCTGACTCTGTTTGTTGTTGTTTTTTTGTGACTGTTTTCAGGATGAGAGTACAAAAATAGTGGCACATCACGTCTCCACGAAGAGAAACCGAAGTATTCTTAGCCAAGCCATCGGAGAGATGGAAAGGTCATAGGAGACGTGATTCAGAGATGATTCACCCCATGCTAAAATGTGACTCAGTGTTTCTCTCCTGCACATTTTTGGTGCCCCCCTGACTCCGACCTGACTCAACTCATCAGCTCATAAACGGGACACTTTTAACCGACTTAACCTAAAACTCCTTCCTTTTCTGGTCGTACCACGATACCGTCACCTTGAGGTCCTGGTCCTCTGGGAGTGATGGCTGATTATGACCTTAAATTCATTCATTCATCTTCAGTGAGAGCTTAATACTAGACAGGTTCATGGTGGATCCAGAGTCTATCCTGGGAACACTGGGAGGGAGGTGGGAATACAATCTGGATGGGAAGCAGACCAACTCACACACACACACCCACACATACACACACACCCACACACACACACTCATCCCTAGCCAGACCACATTCTGGCATGTTTTCGGGAGGTGTTTTTTTTAAGTATGTGAAATGTCTTTTCCCATTACACGAGTGTGGTGTACAGAAAGGGTAATCAGCCAAGAACGACAAAACGTCACTCAGGATCGTTTCACTCTGTGTAGTCACATGACTCAACTTGTCGACAATAAGCCATGTGAATCTGCAGTCTGCGCTAGAAAGATCTCAGCGCCAGCTTCTGCGTCATACCATTCTGCGTATTTCTACTTAAAACCATTAATGGATTTAATGTTCTTGGTTCCACAAACATTAAAAAATAAAAATGATCCACTTTGAGCCATTTACTCAAACTGAGCCTTATTTTTGTGCATTTCCTTGAAAGAGAGAGATGGTATTAGCCCTGTTAGCCCGGTATTAGCCCTGTTAGCCCGGTATTAGCCCTGTTAGCCCCCATAATCGGGACAATCGGTCCATAATCGGGACAATCGGGTAAATATGGTCGGTCGGGAAGGACAATTATCTCATTTAGAAGGCTAAGCTTTCTTGAGAAACGAATCCATGCAGCAGATTTTCAAAAGGAAAACATGTTGCTACGCTGCTACATGCTGAACCCTGAGAAATGGTTCATGTTTCATAAAACGCTTCCTATCCCACATTATTAAAGCGTATGTTTAGAAACATGCCTGAAAATCAACCAGCACCATCTGTGCAAATCTAGTTATCTTCATCTCACAATCTTAATCTTATTTGGTTATGACTGAGGCAGCATGAAGGTTTTGTCTAATGTCACACATTACTAATTCGCCTGTAAATTACAGAAAATATGTTGGGTTTTTTTTTTTTTTAGTTTACTAATACCACAGCTGTCAGTCTGTTATCACGGCCTGTCATTGCTCCAGCTTTATTTGCTTAGCTGTTCATGTATTCCTAAACATAGTAACATACCATTGTTAATAAAAAGCACACAGGAAAAAGCCACTTGGGTCTTGGACGTTTTAAATGTCAGTTCTGTGGAAGCTTTAACAACTTGTACAGAGCTACTAGACTCTCTCTAAGAGCAAAGTGAGCATAAAATAAATAAATAAATAAATAAATAAATAAACACAACCCTCTTCCATTAATGTACACATTCACGCCTTTGCTTGGGTGTGAAAAGGCTGGCCTGGCAATGAGGATTCCTTCATAAGAGCGTGGAGCTTTTTTTTTCTTCTTCTTCTTCTTTCCCATCAATCAGTGTGCAATCCTCTGCTTCTCCTGGCTTTATTGCCACCACTGCTTCACTCCTCATGAGGGGGAGAGATGATAAAAAAGATAATGATGGCTGAAAAAAACTGATTCCAGTGAATATTTGGCAGTTTACAGTGGCTGAGACTGAGTTTATTTGACCCTCGTAGAGTCAGGCTCGGTTAAGTTTGACTTACAATCACAGGCAAACTGTCTTTTTCTCTGGTAGAATAAAATACCAGGAACAGCAACCTCGTGGTTGAGATACATGCAGAAGAGAAACAGACTTCGGTTCAGGGGTCGTTTTCAGAACCATGTATAGGAGAAACTATCCAAATGTAAGCATGTGAAGGGTTTTCCCAGCTCACCTTTGTCTGAGGTGAGTTTTACTGAAGATAGAGAACATTTATGGTTTATGGAGATTCTGCTCTACTTCTGACAAATGAAGTAAAATGAGCAGGTCATTTTAGTTTTAGCAAGTACACAGCTTCAGACACTGCTGCTGTGCTTAATCCAATATATATATTTATATATATTTTCTCCCTCAAATTAGATTTCATCATTTTCTCCCGAATCCGCCTTGTTTTGCTATGATGTTTGCACCTAGCCATGATTTAGTTGCTTACTCAGGAATCCTCTAATCTAAGATAGCGCTCTCGCTGCTCTGCCTCTGACTCCAGCAATAGCTTTTTCAGCGTTTTTTAACGACACTCTAGTCAACGCTGATTAAAGTGAGAACGACCGGTTCACTCCCGAAATAAAAACAAGAATGCGAGATGAAGAAAAAAACAGAAGGCATGAAGCACTTGTTTTAAGTAAACACATCTGTTTTGATTAGATTTCCACTGTGAGTTTAGCACTGCTGATGTATAATGCATGTGACTTTTTTTTTTTTTTGTCTCAGTTTATCTTGGGTTAGTTATTTATTTGTCTTGTTTCCTTTATTGTGTTGGGAAGACGACAGGATGAACAAAATCGGAAAAAAAAAGAAAAGAGATGGAAGGACAGGGGAAAGAGGGAGAAGAAAATAAAAAAGGAGAGCGCGAAGCCGTGGTAGGCGACGTGACGAGAAGCCAATCGGAAGGCGTTTCGGGTCCCGTGGGGCGTTTGGTACAGTGCTCAACTTACACTTCCGTTCCTGTGAGGTGAGACGGTTCATTACTAGATCGTTACCCCTTGAGCGAGTTGGACTGATCAGCACAACACACACACACACACACACACACACACACACACACACACACACACACACACACACACAGCATGCTCAGCTGGGAAGTAACAATGTAGAAATATCTTTTTCTGATATGTATAGTAGTAAACACTGCGATCTGTCGGCGATTCCTGATACTATCGTCAATGCTCTCAACCCTCCTGAGAGTCCTGAGTCCTATGATAGTATTCGGAATTGCCAATAGATCGCAACGGCTAACAAACTGGACGATTTAAATGTTTGTCAAAAAAAGTGGTGCCAAAAAAAAAAAAATTATTTCCTTTCGGCTGTTTTGTATCCTATATGAACTTTAATAGCTTGCTGTCTGACTTTGAAGCAGAGCAACAAAACATCTTTCTCTGCTGCATCTTAGCTTCCCTCGTCCATGCTTTTTCACAGTTGTTAAATTTACGAAAATGTTCATTCCTTGTTCGTCAGGGCTATTTTGCTTTGCGATAAGTTTCTACGCTATTGTTCATGCAGGTGCATTTTATATACAAGTGAAGTCAAAAAATTACTGACATTAATGATTAATTATTGTCAGGTCTGAAGCCAAAATGTTTGTAAGGACTGGATTTTAATAATAATAATAATAATAATAATAATAATAATAATAATAAAAACTAAATGCTAATGTTAGCAATGACCGACTAACACCCATTACTAATAAGAATCACTTCCAGAAATGTTCATGTGTTTGGTGAGATGCTACGAATGTTTAAAGAGGCATTATAATGGTGTGATATAAGTGAAGCTTTGGCTTACGGCACAAGTGTATTGCTGCGAAAATGGTTAGAGGTCAGTGTGGACTAATCAAAAAATAATCCTTTAGTATTGTAGTATTGTTTCAAAATTAGAATGTCTAGTCAGGGACCATCTGGTCTGGCTGGTACTGACTACTGTGTGTGTGTGTGTGTGTGTGTGTGTGTGTGTGTGTGTGTGTGTGTGTGTGTGTGTCTTATCACAAAGACGCCTGATGTCAATCCATCACAGGCGAAACAGCATCATTATCTATAGTCTCAAAACCTGAGACAGTCAGAGCGAAAGCTTCGGGTCTTACCTGGAGTCACGAACAGACGGGCAGGAAAGGTTATTAAGGAGCATCCAAGGGAACAGCGTGGAAGGGAGAGAGAAAAGAAAAAGAGCCCAATTAGTTAATGACAACAAATACGTAAAAACGCGAGAGAACGGAGAGGAACTAATCAGTGTCCGTGCCTCGGGCTGTCTGATTACGCATGCAGATGAGGCTGATTTGGCCAACAACCTTGGTCTGGCCCTTTAAAGGGCAGAGCAGCGTGTGACGTTCTTTCGCGTATCCATTAATAAGGCAAAACAGGACAGCTTGAATATACATACAATATACATGAGAAAAGAAGTTGAAAAGGAAGGGCCGAGATTTGGGAGGTATTTATATACGTGTTGTGTATCCAGCGTATCTGAGTGCTATATAAAGGAACTGTTCCCACCTCAGTCTCTGTGACTTTCTATGAATGTAACATGTAGGGCAGGTTTTTTTTTTTTCCCCAAGCGTTCTGCAGTGAGCTACCGCGCCCACGCTCTGAAAATAGCCCGACTCTTATGTCCCCAACTGCAACGCTTTAATTCGTACACTCTGTGGCGGTTTGACTGAATCTAAGTGTAACATGCTTTTATACCGGCTAACTGTGCATTGCCTGAAAGACACCGAAATTGTCTAGCAGTGTTATTGTGTAATGAACCCACTAGTGTGAAAAATGTAAAGGTACTTTTTTCTAAGCAGCAAAACTAAAGTAGATTTCTAAATTTAATCTGCTTTTCCCTCCCTAAGCTCCAACGACGGGTTTGCCTCTAGGTCCTTTGCTCTCATCTGTCAGGTTGTTTGTTTAGGACCGTGCTTCAGCACCGTGGCCCCTCTTCACCTCTACATCATAAAACCGATTCACGACTAATGCCGCGTTAGCGACGGCGACATGACCCGTCACACACCTTTGAGCAGAGCCTTGCTTTGTTTTCCCGAGTTTATGTTTCTTATTTTACCCTTTTCCCTTTTTTTTTCCTTGAAGGAATGAGAATTGCAGGAAGGGGGTGAGGCAGGTTATTGGAGTTCTTCCAAATAGCATGCAGGCCAAAAAAAAAAAAAATGAAGGAAAGAAAGTAAGAAAGAAAGGAAAAGAAACCACTTCAGATAGCGCAAACGCATGGTTCACTCTCTTTCACTCTTTTTCTTTTTGTGACTACGGAGTCAGGCGGCAGGTCCGGCGAATAAATGAATGAGTTAACATGAGGCTGTAGTCAGCCTCAGGGTCCTGACTGAAAATCCGTAAAGTCCGTCCCCTCTACAGCCGCTACAGGAAGGCTCACACACACACACACTCACACACACACACACACACACACACACACACACACACACACAGTTTTTATTGCTCACACACTTAAAAAGATTTATGACCTACATCGAGCCATTTGCAATTCAAGAGTTCAAAATTTTGTTGGCTGGAGAAAAGATCTATCACACCATGAAGAAGAGCAGAAGAAGGAGGCAACCCTGGCTGGACAGAGAGAAAGAGAGAGAGACAGAGAGAGAGAGAGAGAGAGAGAGAGAGAGAGAGAGAGAGAGTAGTACTGCTACTGTAGTTTAAAATTTGCTGCATGCAATGAGCTCTATAATTATTGGCACCCTTGGTAAAGATGGGCAAAAATGGTTATGTAAGGATCTCACACTGAGAACTTTAATTGAATTAAACTTATTCTAAGAAACTAAAACCCTCATCAGAATTCAGCTTCAGCTGTGAATGAATTCTCTCAGCACCCTGAAATGTCTGGGGTAATTGAACATACGCTACAGATGCACTGGGTTTGAGATCAGCTTGAAAAACAACGGAGTATTCCTTTAAGGAGATGTGTCATGGCACTATTTCAGGAAATGAGTCCTACTGTTCGGAGACCCCTGCTGTCTACCCGCAGCTGATTCTCAGTAAGAGCGAGGGATGGAGAGAAACACAAGCTATCTGCCCTCATCCGTTTCCCATGCCCTGTTTCTTTTTCCATTCACAAGCTGTAGAGCAACGCAAAAATGGCATCTGATAATGTTCTCTCCTGTCCAAGATTTTAGCGCTCTGGCAAAATGAACCTCTTTGTCATCATAATGATTTTAACTTCACAAACCTATCAACACATCGTGTCAGAAAACCCTGAAAAGCGGCAAGCTGCTCCGTCACAGGCCTCACGTTGGGCCGTCAGAGTGAAATTATGTCTCTATCACATTGTTAGCGGGTTTACTGATCAGGGCCAGAATGAATATTAGCACACGCAATCGTGTCTGTATTTGCACGCCACACAAATCATACATACACACAAACACATGCAAATAAAATATAACTGCACAAGCAAAAAACGAGGCAAACATGCGGCCTTGTCGAACTAAATGACGGGAGGAGGGAAAAGGAAAAAGCAAGGAGCAGACACAATAATGGACTGAACCTCTCCGGGTCACAAAACATAACCAAGAACAGCGCGGATCCGTCATACGCAAATCCCAAAACAATCAGTGCGGATCAGAGGACACCTTTTTTACACCGCCACATCACCACATCACACACCGAGAGCGAGCAAACACTTTTCGAATGCTCTTTGACTCTTTGTCTTTGCTCTCTGCTTGCTTGATTGCTGGCCAACCTCTTCCTCTCTCCTTCACTCTCTCTCTCTCTCTCTCTCTCTCTCTCTCTCTCTCTCTCTCTCTTAGACTTATAAGAACAACCAGAGGGAGTTTGAGGTCAGAGTCTGATAAAGTTCAGCTGAATTTTAAGAACCCAGTAAACATGCATTACATTTCCTCTCATAACCTGCTCTCTCAATGCTCTCAGGAGAAACCCTCAGCTTTTGCTCCAATTTGTTGCAAGGCTTACTTCGTACTGCAACGTTATTACTCAAGTGCCTTGTGGAGCTGGTGGGGGACGAGAAAAATATGCATTTAAGCTTTCCTATTTAAGCGAAAGTCACAATAAGCACAGTAACAGTTCCAGCGTCAATCCTCTGAAACATGGTACAACAATTCCTCTCAGCCTTTCATAATAATAATAAAGAAAAAAAACATGAAATGTGACAGTTTCAGATTAGCTAACCCTCTAAAAGCTCTAATGTGCTCCCAATTCCATTCTGAGGAGGCTAACAAGTGGTAGCTAGTTAAGTGCATTTAAGTGCATTGAGTTTCCAATGTTGCACATCGCGTGTATATCCTCGACAAAAAGTCAGCAAGTTGTTTGCCAAAGTTTACCGATACTCTACGCAGGAGTGTAGTATGAATTTTCTATATTAAGCTCACACCGATCATAGAAATAAAAGAGAGCTTTTATTTAACCGTGAGGTGCCTGTATGTAGTAAATGTGAGAGCTTTATGATGACTTTGCGCTACTTGATTCTGTCAGTGTTTCCACATACCTGCGTGTTCTTGATTCTGAAACCATCGTCTGTCATCCTAATTGATCCGTACAGTAGAAATAGTAATGCAGCGGGTTTCGGGATTCAGACGTTTTAGTTGGAGCATCGAGGAGAGCATTAGGTTTAAACATACATACTAAGTGAAAACGTCAATAAGTACGAGTACGAAAGAAGTACGAACACAAAGCTAACAGCGACCTGTACTTTAGACGAGTCTCATGAAACAAATATGGTGTCACGTCGACTTAAGAGTTTAGACTAACCAGTCCTCCACTGTGGTCAGGAGGTGTGCTTTGGTCAGGAGGTGTGCTTTGGTCAGGAGGTGTGCTTTGGTCAGGAGGTGTGCTTTGCAAAGTTTCCCAGCACAGGAAAGTCTTCAAGACAGAGGAGTTTATACTTTTTGGTTTTTCAGTAAAAAGAAAAGCTGACAGAGTGAGAGAGAGAGAAAGAGAGACAACAGCTGTATATTGTTGCTATAACGTAAGTGATAACAGGAACTAACTAACTAACACACATTACATCTTAAGATGTTTGGAATTGATATTTGATATTGAAGAAATGAATTCTAGTATTAAGGTAGATGTCAAGGGTTCCATATCTTTTGGGGAATGTGTCAATGAAATGAAGGATAGATGAAGTTCCTGATGTGTACAAGACAGATGTATATAAAAAAAATAAATAAAAAATAATGAGTAACAATGTTTAAGGTAGAGTATTTCTGTAATTTCTGTAATTTGTTGTCCATCTCACAGATCAGTTACGTCCATTTTAACCAACATTTTAAAGTCAAACGGAAACCTTGAGTACATGACGCTGTTGTGACATCTGCACTTTCGAGATTACCTCTTGTTAGTTACTGGTAGGCTTTGTGAGGTTTGGGTAAACCACGATGGCATTGCATCTCCTTTCCACCAGTTTGGGATTCATGACGAGTGGTTGGGGGTCTTGGGAAGGCTACTTATAATCAGGCAGCTTGTGTGGCTGCTTCAGCTGCAAGTACACGAGCGGCAGGACCAAAGCAAACGCGTGCGCCGGGGGGGGCGGCTAGCTCGACCGGAGACAGCTGATGAGCGAAGCTACTCGATTGTTAGCTCTTGATTGGCCGCCACGCCCTCCTTCTGAAGACGAGCCAAAACGCAAAGCAACTTTTCAAATCCCGAACACAGATGCACTCGGGCTTGGATGTTTCTATCTTGCTTTCCTTTTCCTTGATTGAAGAGTGTGGGGAGGGGAAAGGGGTTGTATGCCTCAAGTGTCACTTCTTGCTTCTATAACAGAACTGAATTGTGTATATATTTTGATTTGTGGATATTAGAAGAGTTTGACCCACGAAACTACAGTTTTCTCAGACGCATTGTGCCGGTTTTTTTTTCTATGTGTGCGTTGTTTCTGATTGCTCCCACATAGTCATGTGTCATTCCTTACATACGTATGTGGATAAACCATTGTTATTACATACATTATACATTACTATTGATTTTTTTTTGACTGATTAAACTTTCTTAAGTACAGTATCATGATAATCATAAACTGTCATAAAAGGTTAGTTGATCATGGAGATAAAAATTTAGTATCAGCGCATCCTTACTTCCACAGATCTGTAAATACAGATGAAAGCAACACAGCACAAGAACAGAGCAGTTTAAAATATTAATACCCGCAAATCCATACGCAGGAAAAAAAAAAATGTAGATGCCGAACCATGAGCATATACACACGGCCTGTACCGTTTCTTAAATAATAAAAAAAAAGGAGGAGAGGAGAATTTCAGAGCTCGCTGTGTCTTTACCGTTATGCATGTCATGATGTTAATCAGTGCTTTGAGCTAAAATAAGGTACCAGGTGGTGGAGAACACGGTAACCTCCACAAGCATCTTTATTAAGGTCATTTTCATCTTTGCGCTAAGGATGCACTGCTAACGAGAAAGTCCTAGCAGGCAGAAACTGCTGCTTCATAATGAGCAGGTCCTCCATTTTGTTTAACGATTAAACACTGCAAATTGTTTTCTATTGAGTTGACAAGTTGACACAGAAGAAGCTGAAGGAAAAGTAACCGCTCCCAGGAACAGATGCATCCTTCATTTCTCACATACTCCCTGAATTTTATTTGCCTTTGGTCTGATTTAGGTGAAAATTCGCGTTTTCAGGTGTCTCCCAGATCTAACGCTGTAGATATTGGCATCTCTGTGTCTGTCCGTATTCCAACACTCTTCTTATTCACGATTTCTTCCAAGTTTGAGTCGGCCTCGGCTCATGGCGTGTCCTGAGACCAGTATGCATTTTTGATTGAGCGGCGTGTAATATTAATTGTGTTACGGTGTGCATGAATCCCTGTATGTGTGCCGGTGCTCTGCAGGGCACGTCTAAATAAGGCTTGCTCTCGTCTGACTTATTCTCTTTTAACCTCCGCCTTGCTCGCTCTCCCCTACCTTTCATACCCTCCAGAGACAGAGAAAGAGAAAAGAAATATACCCCATCCCACCCCAAAGTGTGGTGTACTAGGGTTATTAGAGAGAAGCAAACAGAAAATAAAAGCAAATCATTGTCAGTGATGTACTGTAATGTCTGCTCTCTATAGGGTGAGCTATGGCTTTACCCTTGCCAGGGGCTACACTGCTGCCTGCTGTATTAGTCTCTCCGCTGAGTTCATTAACACTAGCACAGAGTGGTGGAAGAGTGGGTAGGAAAAGATATTAAAAAAAAAAAAAGATAGAGACGTGTATGTATTTCAATCAAACAGATAGATAGATAGATAGATAGATAGATAGATAGATGAGCTTTTCTATCTTTGCACATTCGATTCTGAATATATTTCAGCGTCATCGGTGTTGACAGTGCTCAACAACACGAGGGTTTAGAGGTCTGACCTGCAGTGTACATCATTAACGGCGCCATTATCGGAATCCGCCAAGTTCAGATCCGAGCACACGGCTTAACGACATCCTAATTAACAACATTATGCATATTTACATATATACAGATAATCCGGTCCAGTGGTGCTGCTATTTGTATACATACAGCGATTGGCTTGTCTAAACGACTACATGAAGCATTTTTCCTAGTTGTGATAAGCCACTGTCTTCAGCTGAAATGAGGGAATAGAGGCTAATTGTTGTTTTTTTTTTGAACAATAAAAACTCCAGGAAATCGTGTTCATTAAGAATTACAATGTTGGAAGAGAATATTGGATGTTAAACTGATGGTAATTATCACATCACTAATTTGAGAGTAAATTCCATCTAGATTCTATCCAGGGAGAAAAAACACAAACGTTTGATCCAGTTTAGCAGAAAATGCAACTGAACTAACATGGAGAAACAAATCACCACCACATCTGAGTTGAGAATAAACTTTTTTTTATAGCATCTATAAAAAGTTTAATTTCACATAAAAAGAAAAACAGACCTTGTGGAAATTTATTAGATCTTTCCGGTATACTAATGAACCCGAGCTGACAATTCAATGGTCATCATCAAAACCTATGAAGATTTATTGCTGAGTGCTGCTGGGCAATAAAAGAAATTCTCTCTCTACAACCAGAATCTTCCTCCAGACATTTTGCAACATTGAAATCGGAGTATGGCTCTGACATATTCGGCATGCGTTTGTGTGTGAGCAATAAGGGGAGAAGAGAATAGGTCGAGACAGAAGGAGATGAAGAGCGGGGGAGAAGGAGAGGGGGAAAAAAATGGTGAGGGAGCTGAAGAGAGAGAAGATTGACTAAACCTGCACTTTCTCTCACGGAACAAACGTCAGAGGAAGCAGTCAAGGTCAGGCCAACGGACACAAGGTTAAAGAAAATAGTGCGAAAGAGCGGAAAAGGAGGAGAAGGGCGAGACAGTGATAGAGATAGAGGGGGAAAACAGATGCATAGAGGGATAGAGACAAAGAGAATGACAGACAGAGAAAGAGGTAGAGAGAGACAGATGGTGAGACTGACAAAGAGGTAAGAGAGACAGACAGAGAGAGAGAGAGACTGAGAGAGCAACAGAGGAGATACAGACAGACAGTCAAACAGACAGACAGAGAGCGAGAGACCGACAAAAAGAAGAGAGAAAAAAGAGACAGACTTTGAAAGACTGGAAGAGAGCAAGAGAGGTTTCAAGAAACAGAGAGATAGACAGACAGACAAAGACGAGAGAGAAAGAGAGACAGGCAGTGAGAGACAGACAGACAGACAAAGAGGGGAGAGAGAGAGAGAGAGAGGGGGGGGGGCAGAGAAAAACAGAGGCAGAGAGAGACAGATAGATTGACAGAGAGAGAGAGAGAGAGAGAGAGAGAGAGAGAGAGAAAGAGACAGACAGTGAGAAAAAGAAAGGCAGCGAGAGACAACGAGACAGATGCAAAAAGAGGAGACAAGAAAGACAGACAATGAAGTGAGAGACAGAGGAACAGATGGAGAGAAAAAGAGGTAGAGAGAGAGATAGATAGACAGACAACGAGGAGAGACAGAGACAGGCTGTGAGAGACAGATAGAGAGGCAAGCAAGTGAGAGAAAAAGAGAGAGAAATGGAGGGATGAAGCAGACAGAATGATGTGAGCTGATAAACCTCAGTAAAGTACTCATGTGGCAGAAGCAGAGGAACCACGATGCCCAGCAGGACTTTAACACATAATGAAAGGAGGTGTACGGAAAACAGAGAGATAGAGAGAGAGAGAGCGTGAGGAAATGTACAGAAATAAAAGGGAGAGGGACAGAGAGAAAGCAGAGTGTAGATGAAACAGAAGATTCTCTCCTCTGGGAGTCTACACTGGATGTGTCCTCTTAATTAGCTTTTTTTTTTTTTTGGTGCAACAAAATCCAATTTCAGTCAGTTAGTAAATAAGTCTGCTGGAAGACCACTTCATTATCATGGGATAATTGTAAAAAAAAAAAAAAAAAAAAAAAAAAAAAAAAAAATCAAATCGAATATATTCTCTCGTCTTTCGTTTAATGATGCAGTTGTTTGAAAAAGTGGAAGTGGACTCATTTTATTTGATTTCATTTTCATTTTCATCGTAAGATTAGATGACAGAAATCTGGCAGGTATTAACTAAAAGATATATAAAATGCATGCCATGATGTACCTGGGAATTGTGCACTTAGGAAAAATAATTTATTAGGATGAAAATAAAGATTAATGAAAAGGATAGATGAGTGCAGCCCCTACAGCGAGAGGGGGAGGGTGGAGGGGAGGGGGAGGGGGGAGGAGGGTGGTGGGGAGGTTCAGCAGAATGGCGTTGAGTGAAATGCTCTGAATAAATAAAAGCAGTGAGTGATTTGCACAGTGAAACAGCGCGGATAGCCTGAGCACCTCCTACACTTCCTGCATGCTCCCCTGTGAACTATAACAGAAAACAATTTACTATTCAGCCTCAACCTTTCTCCTTCACTCCATCCCTGAAATACCTGAGAGAATGTACAAATCTCTCCACAGCATCCGCAATATCCATCAGTGTGTGTGTGTGTGTTTTTCTCTCTTCGAGCTCTAACACACCCACTGCAAATAACAGCAGCAAACTTGGCTCAAAGTCACTTTTCATGATCCACATATAAAGTATATATACAGACACACACACACACACACACACACACACACACACACACACACCGGTGCGTTGTGGCTTGCTAGCGTTGCTGTTTTGAATCTCTGAGTCGTCACGATGCTCTTCTCCGCTCTTCTACAAGTTTACTCGAAGTTTGTCTTCCCTCGTTTTTCCAACAACATTCTTAACCCCTGTGACTTCAACCCGTACAGGAGGAATAAAATACTGCATGTAGAGTGTCTGGAAGATCTCCGGCAAGAATGATGACATCTTATTTTGACAGCATATGCATTTCTGTCTCGCCTTATTGTTTCTTCTCCCAAAAGAAAAACCTCTCACTTCTGACATGTAATTGTTTTGGGGTTTTTTTTTCACATGATTCGATTTTCTGTGCATTTTTAAAAAGGGCCAGAACCCACAAAGTCCTTCTTAGAACTGCATGGCCCAGTTACGTAAATGCCTCCTTCCATTTCCAGGACAAACACCTACCACGCGTGCCCCGTCGGGTCTCCTTTCGTTCCTGTAATCGCTCGGAGGCTCTCCTGTTTGTGCTGAGTCAGCCAGTCCCACACAGAGGTGCTCATCGTCTCCTTCACCCGAGAACCACTTCAAAACTTTCATGTTATAGATCCCACACGTATTTAAAACTTACATTCAGGTGGATATTTATGTGCATACATCTCTTAGATGGAAGTTGGGGCATTGCGGTGTCACGGTTTAGTCACGGTTTAGGTGTATGATCGGACGCTTACCTCAGAATGCATTCCAGTCTATTACCGTCATATTTTTTACTGGCTATCGATCTCACAGAAGAACTAAATGACCAACTAAATTATACAGCATTTTGTTTTTTGGCTAAGCAGCGCTCCACACTGTCATGCTAGTTTTTTTTTTGCCTCAGCACGATGCTTTTCCTCACAGCCGCTGTCTCTTTCTTTCAGCTTATAACGTCAATGTGATAAACACTGACAAGAGATTTTACAGAAAAATATATAAATAATAAATGTGAGCATTAAAAATCTTTATACAAGCCTTTCTAATAATAAGTGTGCATGTCTATCATGGATAATTTGACAGCTGGTATTTATACTGTTTACAAACTGCATGTAACCTTCATCTTGATCAACACCTGACATTCCCTGCGTAAAGAAAACACACCTAGCAAGCACGCTAGCAACTAAAACACCTTCAAGCGGACTGACAGGCTGTTTGTTAAACTGGCTCCTTATTTACCTACGGCAGACAGACAGCACAGGCAAGGTTAGGTATTTCTTTTTTAAAAATTCTGAATCTTTTTGATAGTAAATATATCTTCTTAAAGCTGAGGTGTCAGTATTTTCTGTCATTTGGGCTGAATTCGGCTGCAGTGACATCTGGTGGGTTTTTCTCACACCGCCGCACGTATTTTGCTATAAAAAATGTAAAGAATGCTACGTAGCAATTCTTAATCTCTTATGTCTTCTGCTTCAGCCTCTTTACCACCTCCTATTCTGTGCTTTCGTTACATGAACTCATTACACAATGTCCTCGCTCGTTTACAGCTATATGTCTCTTTCCTTTCCACTTCTGTGCCAACTCGTAGGCATTCTGGAGAGCAAGGCGCTATTACTGCGCGTTCCTTTTCTATCTCTAAGTCCTCTCGTTTTGGTTTATTGGTCCAGCTTGCTTGTGTCACTCATTCTCCCAGTGGATTGTTTTCGCACACACACACACACACACACACACACACACACACACACACACACACACACACACACACACACACACACACACAAACCTGGATGCTGGGATTGAATTCACCATTTAATAGCACCAATCTGACACAAGATTAAACAGAGAGACTGCCTTTCTCTAAATCCTATCATTCCCCCTTCCTCTCCCCGATGGTCTGTAATGGGAGAGCGCTAACCCAATTAGCTACATAGGACTGATGCACAGCTAAAGGCTAAAGCGAGAGCGGCGAGCACATTAATGTCAGAAAAGGCCCCATGAGACGTGGCTGTCTCCAACTTGAAGCTTACTTGCAGTTTTTAGAGAGTTTTTATCACAGCCGTGCTTCATTTGGCTGGATCTCTGGCCCTCCTACGTAACTTTTAACAAATAACCATTGACCACTAGGTTGCAAGGGGGTGGTATATTTTCAGCTCTCCTCTTGACAGACAAATGAGGAGATATAATCAGAAGGGGGAGGGGAGAGAGAGAGAGAGAGAGAGAGAGAGAGAGAGAAGCCATGGTGGCAGGTGACCTTTAGATGAAGAGGTCATCTCTCTCATACTTGTCTGTCTCTCTAAAGTCCACATGGAGGTGTATGGAATGCTGTAACGTAGCCGATTGTTTCGCGCGGTGTTTGTCAGTTTTCAATAACACTCTCTGCTGTGCAAAATCCCAGAGTATATCTGCTGTTTTATGAGAACCCCGCTCTCGAGTGACTCACCCCCTCTCACACCTCCGAAAAAAAGAAAAAAAAGCAATAGTCTCCAGGCTTCATATTTAATCCACCCTCCCCTAGTCCTCTCTAATCATAAATCTAAGTCACAGAGCACAGTGGGCCAACACCACTAATTGATATTGCTTTCACTGCAGTATAAAGCTCATCTTGGCAGGGTGCTCCAGAGCTAGACATCATGGTAAGCTTGGGCTCTTTTGTGAAGAGCACTTAAAAAAATAAATAAATAAAATTGTAAAAAAAAAAAAAACCATAATAATAATAAAAAAAAAGAGGGATGGGAGAGACGGCAGGTGCGTCATTACTGCTGCTACAAGGTCCTTGTTAATTATAGAAGTAAGAAAAGCCAGAAGAAAGAGCAGGAAGTCTTCTTATCCAAAATCAGTACTTACTCAGTACCTAGAACATTTCTGTTGTTCGACATACTAACAAGGGAGGCACGTTCATATAAATTCATTTTCATTTTCAAATTCACTCATTTCCGACCTCCGACTAGGAAACACCAAATAAAAATGCCCCACCGACTCGAGAACCTCCGGGCGGTCTCATCAACCCTCGAGTTCAGCAAGAGATGTCAAATCAAAATGGCAGCTCACAGCAGCAACAGTAAACACAGCAGCACTTCTTATTTTTGAACGAGTTACACTGTATGTACTGTAATCAACATACAGACATATGCAGAATATCACACTCTCCAGTGTCACCCAGATGAGGACGGGTTCCCTTTTGAGTCTGGTTCCTCGCAAGGTTTCTTCCTCGTGTCATCTCAGGGAGTTTTTCCTCGCCACAGTCGCCTCAGTCGCCTCAGGCTCGCTCACTAGGGATAATTTTGTCTAACGTCTAGGACTGTTGCATGTTTTGTTTGTTTGCATGTTTTTCTGTTTCTTATGTTCTGTAAAGCTGCTTTGAGACAGTGNTGTTTTTCTGTTTCTTATGTTCTGTAAAGCTGCTTTGAGACAATGTTCATTGTTAAAAGCGCTATACAAATAAAATTAAATTGAATATACACTTATTAAATCTATAACATTGATGATACAGTTCTCTGTTTTGAGGAGGAAAATATACATCACTCATCACAGTTAGCTGGATTACTTGTTGCTAACAAAGGACGAACATGGAGGCGTCCAGGTATTATATTCACTCTGTAGCTTGAGTGGAAGGTGGTCGAAAACAGCGTTATTCGGAGCTCAGAATTCCCATTTCCGAAGTAGGTCGAATGTAGCCTAAGAATGTAAATTCACAGTTATGCAAAGTTCAGACCTGCCAACCCCAAAAAGGAATAATGTATAGTCCTGGGAAGTGGGGACGTATAAAATACGTGTCCAATGTCCTTTGTAGAAGCTGTGAAATGGTTTCACATGGCCAACATTTTTCACTATCATTTATCTTTTATATATTTTTTTCCGTGAACATATTTGGCCTAAAATCGCCATTGAATGTAGCTAGTTGATGTTAGTTTACGGTTTAGCTACATGTCTAAGACGGAGATACGTTGATAGATTTTATTTCACGTTCATGAAGTCAAAACATTCTCCTTGACAGAAAGTGAGGACGCTGAGTGAGCTCGTCTTTGAGCTTGAAGAGAGCACCGGCCAAAAGATTGCTAATGAGAGACAGAGAAAAGGGGTGTGAGCTAATATCAGAGAGTTTAAAACATCTATGCAATCATTCCAGATTCGTAGGTTGATTGGACAAGGTGCCATTTTTAGTGGGAAGAGGAAGAAAAAGACTGCAGTGTTGGCATAATTTGAGTACTCCAAGGTTAAAATGTAGAGCTCCTACACAAAATACGTAAAGATTTTCGGGATGGAAAGTAGTTTACTACATTACTTAATTGAGAGGAGAATTTTAACTCCATTTATAACTACTACGAATGCAGTGCTATTTAGACAGATAGCTGGTTATGCAGAGTCAATACGAATACCTTTGTAACTTTAGTTAAATCGGTATTAATTACAGTGTTCGGAGTCTCCCAACTTAAATGCTTAATAAGCAATAAGTTATCGATGAGTGAAGAAACTGACACGGTCAACACAAAGTAGTGTAACTAAGCTTCCTTGTGTCTGATAGGTTGTGCCCGGTGTGGTTAGACAGTGCTGTTATCCTGAGCCAATAACGAAAATAAAAACACCAGTGCGATGCACAGATGCCCCTTAAACCCAGCACTGGGTTTTGTCAGCTTTAGGTTTTTTTCCTCTGTCATCCTGAATGTGAGTGTGTTAGGGAACCTAAGGGGGTGGCTGCCTATATTATGCAAGAGCGAAGAGCCAAAAGGTTTGTGTTTACAACTAGGTAAAAGCAGTAAGTTGTGGAAATATCTGCAGGCAGACTGAGAACGTTTGCTTGCTTTCACTTACATCCATCATGCCCATCACCAACCCCCCCCCCACCCTGCAAACCCCAACCCATCCCTGCATTAAGCTCTGACAGAAATAAACAGTCAGCGCATCTTTTAATAGTCTTGACACATAAATGCTCATACCCATAATGCCTTCTTAAATGTTTATATCCACGTCAGCAATAACAAGATCCCCACCATCCAATTCTCGCCACACCATCCAGAGACTAATTAATTACTGTAATGATTTCTAGATATTAATTGGTCGAGGTCATACATGACAGCTGCATGGAAAAATTAAACAAAAAGGAAATGGGTCAAAAATTTAAGGAAGGGAAGAAAGATGAAAAAGCTTTATGTAGAAAGTATAGATTATAAAGAGGTAGTTATTGTACTTTTTTTTTAGACGCCTTTCTTCTATGTGACTGGTGAAAGCCACAACACTCTAATCCGAGGCAAACTTCCCCGTGATTTCCAGAAAAGAAAACCGTGCGACTTCCTGAGCTTCAAATAAAACAAGAAAGTAGAAACCTAAGACGAGTGATGAATATAACATTACACTGAACATCTTCCACAGACTTAGGAAGGACCTTATCCTCCACTGTGATATTTTTTATTTCAGCATTGATGCTTTTGAATTTGTTTAATCCTTCTAAATTCATCACGACAATAAGCTAGTCCTGCTAGTGACACTACAAGTTACATGCTTTGGATTTCATATCGCAAACCAATTGGACATTCCAGGGAACATTTCCCATATAAATGTAAGGTTTTTAAGCTAGGCTTAGAAACTGCAAGCTTTAGCAGTCAAGCTTAATCTTGCAATTTATTTAAAGAAAAAAGTCATTAAAACACGGTGGAGCGTGACTATAACTGTCGTTCACATATCCCATTCATGGCTAATGAAAATTGGCTGGAATAACCAATCAGAACGTGGGTCCTGGTAACTTCTGGATACATAACGTGACAAGGCAAAATCATTTTGGTGATATTTTGGCGAAATGAAAAACCACTGGAATAACTACTAAAGTCTTATTGTGTCATACACTAGGTAATGGACTATTTTTGACACAGAACTCTAGCTCTATATATAAAAAAAGGAAAGTTTAATGCGATTCAACATCTCATCAGTAAGAGAAATCCCTGGAGCCCATGCTAACAGTTTCCTAGATCTGCTGTGCTTTAAGCAAGAGATCCTAAATCGCTCAAAGTAAGCTCGAAACGTTTCAAAGCTCTCAGTGTTTGAAAGCAGAAGCCACTTCCAGACAGGACGCACCCTCACTTTAGAGAATAATAAATGGAAATTAGGTGACAGCTGCATGTAATTAATCCAAACACCAAGCTATGAGACACAGGTTTCTGCGCACGGATACGTCTCCTGCTGTTTATGACTTTTTTGCGCATAATGGAGGTCCTGGCAGGAGGAGGAGAAGCTGAAAGAGCAAATGGGTGGCTTGTTATTGCATCAATGTCCCTGGCAGGTCCGTGATAACACTTCATTGAGGGGTCTTTCTTTCTCGTTTTGATCCGTTTAACAGAACAGCGAGGTGCATGCATGCACCATCGTTCCCTTCCTCTTTCAGGCTGGTGCTGTGAGGTGACAGTTAATGCCCGCGTTCACAACAAATTGCTGCTGTTATGGAGAAAATGCATAAGGAAGTGCCCTCCGGCACATGGCTAGGGTCAGCTGTTCCCTAGATACGGAGCAGACTTCAGTGTTTCCATAACAACGCCATGTTGCCATGAACACCTTGCGAGAGACTAATTAGGCACACTTGTTTATCTCGGTAATCACTTCATCCAGGATTATTTTTAAAATGCAATATTTTCTTAATTACATGTCACTAAATTTAGATTAGAAATTCATAGACACTACGTTCTTCCTCTGTACCTGACTATTTAGTCTAATTAAACTAAACAGCATGTAAATGTGACACGGTAATTAGCAAAATGCTCCCAGGCCCTAACGAGTAACAAAGCAATAAGACCCTAGAGGCGATCGTGTCCTTTTGGTGCTGAAGAGGTAAGATAGTTATGTGCTATAATAACCACCACCACTTTCAGCTCAGCTAACATATGCTTTATTCTAGCGCAAGTGCCCAAAGCACACTTGTCCTCGTGGAATTTACTAGGATTTTTGGTGCTTACAGACTACATCAGGCATGACAACCGCTAGATAGATAGAAAGGGAGTCAGAGGAATTTCAGGACTACAGACAGGCTGGAACAGTGGGAACCCGCGGTATGCAAAGCAAACACTGCAATGCCATGGAGGCCTACTGTCAAAACACACGGGGATATTCAAATGAGCCAAAATGACTGCTGCGCTGAAAGAAGACACCGTGTGCCACTGTGTGAGGCCCTGAGCTGACTATAAAGCAATGCAAACAGCGGAGGGAGGGAGCGAAGGAGGGAGGGAGCGAGACCAGAAGGAGAGTGGCAATGATCAGGAAACTTCTGTTAGCAGACAAAAATGAGTGTCTGCATTCTGTTGAGTCCTACATGGCTGGAGGGAGAGTGACAGTCTTGTGAGAAAGCATCATGCTCTCTGAACTAAATGAGTTTGGGGCACACAGCTGGTGCAGTCTTTTTCTCTTTCTCTGCCTATTTCTCTTACTCAGCCAAGACCTTTTCTCAAACTGAATTCTCCATGGTCTCTGCTCTGACTTCAGGAAGTCATACACGCGTATTGCCTCACAACACAAATGTACATCACGCACGCCGGGGTGAGTGATGCGGCACGACGCGTTACTACCCCGAAGAGTATTATTTTCATACAACAGCACAGTCTGGCTTATACCACAGCGATTTGCCCATGATTACAATGTTTAATTTAATAACGAAAGAGCATCATGCATTTTAATGGTTTATAGGTTAGACTTATTCTTGTGGAACATCCAAGAGACAAGTTAGTTCCTGTTATCGTGTTATAGCAGCGATAAACAGTCAAAAACTCTCTCTCTCTCTCTCTCTCTCTCTCTCTCTCTCAAAATCACAGCTAGTCATTTTACCAAGAAACCAGAAAGCGTAAAAGACCTTACTGTGACTGGTGACACTGGAGACTCCTTTCAGAAATGTTAAATACGCAGCCCTGACAATAGTACAGCTGCGGATCAGATGTATATTAATTTATATTATATTGGTGTACATGAATATGCTCATTCTAATAAGTTATCCTTTCTATAGTAACAACGAGGGACTTGTATGGTGGCGCTCCACACAAAAAGATCGGGGAGGGGAATGAAACTTGTTTTTTTAACAATGAAAGAAAAAAATGTGTAATGTTCATTGATGTGGTGAATTGTAAAGAGACGCTTATTTAATATTTATGGAAGGAGTCTCTAGTGTTCTACACAGGGAGCCTGGTGAGAGAACAACCCATGAAAAGAGGAATTAACTTGTTTTGTGAATGTTTCACAACATTCACTGTAACTGTATGGATAAAATNTGTCTTGTTATCTTTTATGTCTTACATAATAAATAAAATAGAGCTAACCAGACTGCACATGAACACTGACAGATATAGGATTGAGTATTGTTTTTGTTTTGTTTTGTATTTAAATGAACGTTGCTATCTCTTAAACAGCCAGGAGTCTGGGTAATGTGTTATGATGACGACTAACCACAGGGAAGTTCTGTTCAACAGAACAGCATCTCTTGCTCTTAAACATTAAACACTGCCAAGTCCAACACATCGCTCCCTATAAGTGCTTTGAATGTACTGAGATTTTGCTGAAGACGGATATTTAGCGGCGTCCACAGTATCGCGGATACAACGAAGTCAAACATCCCTGGAATGTTTTGTCAATGTCGTCTACTTTGCCCAGTGAAACAGCAGCCCAGGTGATTGCCTCGTGCATCATGAATAAGTTATTGAGAGGTTTCCGTGGTGATAAGGTTCACTGAAGCCTTGTGGACTGTGCGATAGCTCATGCTAAACTGCTGCCAATGACGAATGGTTCTGGGCTGAGATAGCTTTGTCAGTGTCACAGCCACTCACCCTTGCTAGGCCTCTCACATACTGCCCTGGGAGTCAGCAAGCGTGCAGAGAAACAGGCGCCTTTAACGTCAGCTGAGTAACCGGTGACAAAGACGGCCAGCTAAAAGAATCCTAAAAGTTCTAGGTTTGATTATTAGGACAGAACATTAAAATTAACCTTATGACGAAACCTTTTTTCTGAGACAAAGAAAATGGTATTTTCTGACAACTAATGTCACCCCATTTTCCTTTCGTTATGGGGCAGGCAACTTTTCTGAGGATAATTGGCCATACCTAATTGCCAACATCTGATGCCATGTTGTCAATTACCAGTGAGATAATTAAAAAAAATAATTGTCAGTTATGGTGTATTTGTGCCAATGCTAAAAGTTGTTCAAGGTCACATGCACACATGCTTCCTTCCCTTTAGAGTTTTGGGCCAGTTAGACAAACGTGCAGAGGAATCATGTATGGCCATTTGATTAATGTTGTATTCTTGCATATAAGCATTGGAGTGCAGTTCTTTCATGAAGACGTGATAAATGCATGTAATACCTACAAACTGAGTGTAAAGACAAGCTAATTCACTACAGAACTTTCTGATTTACCCTTTCCTACTTACTTATTACACTTGTTTTCTTTCACACTGCTACTACAAATCATTGGCTGAAGGTGTTTTTGTTCTCCACCAACAAATTTCCCACTCTAGAGGGCTTGAGAACCTTGACAGGCACTTGGCAGCTGGATCAGCCCCAAGGACATTAAGGGCACTTCTTTCAGGTTCTTTCTATACTCCTGGATTTCCAAGTGCCCACTGCACGTCCATCGAGCTGCGACACCGTAGACAGCCATGATTTTAGCCGCTGCAATGAGTGAACTTAATCGTAAATACGGTAATTGGATTGAGCAAAGCATATGTTAAGAAAAAGTGGCTAATTAAGGCTTCAACAAGATACTAGTGAACCCTCTGCCTGTTTGAGGATTCCCAGCACGTCACTAATATGGGGGAAAGGTATAAACAAACAGCAATCTGGCTGTTCAGCTCTTCTCGCCTAATTACAAGGATCCAATTAGGGAACAACATCCTGGAGCCAGTAATACAATTTACAACAGGGTAAAGAAATTTTTTTTTTTTGGCAAGTAACCATCCTAATAGCCAGGCTATAGATAATCCAGCATTTGCAAGTCATTTGAGGATACACGTTATGAGCAACAACCACATTTAATTATTTGGCTCAAGTTTTTTATTTTTTTTCCAATTGTAATAATTGGGATGTAAGCTGTCGATATGCATGACTCGAGTATCTTCCTTATGTTAGAAAATGAGCAAAATCCCGACTTAATCTGTCAATAATAAAATGCATTTCAAAATTACGGTTTCTATCTTAAAAGCTACAGTCCTGTTTAGCTTTAGCGGAACAAATTTCATAATAAAATGGACAAATTAGCATTAGAATATTACATTTCACAATTTCTACCCTACACCAAGATCCATAAAAGAGTGCTGCATATTGGCACGATACTTTTTAAACCTGTAAATGTATTTTTTTAAATTTTATTATTAGCATTAGCTGCATCTGATACCTCATGATACCGCACTGCAAGCCTAACGTACTCTGCCATGTGAATTTCACATGTAGCGCAAGGCTGCAAACTGTACTCAATAACAAGAGGAGGAACTAAAGCATCTTCCTACAGTCACATAACCCAATAAAATCTCTTAAACATAAAACTCAGCACGAGGAGTTCATCACTGGCTGGCTAGTTGAGAAAAAGAAATGGCTGCAAATGATGCTAGGTGAGTGAAAATAACAGCTCTTATCCAGTATGTGGTTCTTGAAGATCAGCAACTATCAGTCATTGACAATGTGGATTTGGAAACAAAGAAAACAATAATGTATGTTTCTCAATTCAATCTTCATCGATCCAAGCTAACTCAAGTACCTGGCTAATGCACTTCATTAAAAATCAACATGCTAACATTATAAAGAATTAGCCTAGTGCGTGGGGAAACATAAAGAGAGCTAAGTGACATGTTCTGTGACGTCCCTGATTGATTAATATTACATATGTTATTCATTTCAGTATCAGCGAGTACCAAAAAATATGTACTCATACTGGTTTTGAAAAATAAATAAATAAATGGTGTTGATGCATTCCTGTTTAATATGTGTGTGCTGTTATCTAGTACACTAGTGCATATCCCTGACAGAGCAGCAGGAATGAGAATGAAAATAAATTTCAGCACTGTGCAACTCTGGTTTTGCCAAAAAAAAAACCAACAACAACAACAAAAAACAAAGAGTACAATTCGACTTCTCTCCAGCCATTTAGCCAAGATCTCTCAGATGACAGAAGCCGGGCCAGGAGCAACCATCTTAAATTCGATAATTTCCAAGTGCCTGCTGCCAAACACAACAGGGGTTTTTTTTTCAGGGCCTCAGGCGGACACAAGTCTCTCATTTCTTTAACTCCAGTCTGATCACAGCATAGACATTTGGCAGTCTGTGAATATCCAGACAAAGGAGATGATTTGCCTGCAACAAAACCCAATACGAGCACTGCCTGGGCATCCATAAACAGCCAGGCTGTTACTGGTTGATGGTGTTAAAATAGTGACTCATGAGAGACTTTTGTTGTTGTCTAATTGTGTGCGCTGGCTGGTTTTCATTTGACTTTGTAATTATAGCCATTGGTCTTTTTAATCGCATTTTCTGCATCTGCAGTTTTATGCAATGGCATGAAATGTCTTGCTTGTTTTTTTTTTTTCTTTCTGCAAAGCAGAACACTATTTGATATTCAGCAGCGTCCACTGTCGATTCATGTGCATTATTTTTCCTCAGAAGCTGCCAAGACATGAAACGATAATGTCACACCCAGAGCCGCAGTGACCAATCCGCCATGTTGCCACAGAGGCATGTGGAATGCATTTATGAGCTTTGTTAGCTTTCAATAAAGCCTCTAATTTAAAAAAAAGGAAAGAAGGAGTGGGTCTCCATGTAAAGAGTTTTTGATGTCTTTGTCGACATCAATACGACTACTGTGTGGTCCTCCAGACATTCGGTGTGTAATATATAACTAACTTGTGACCAGTCGTGATCAAATACTACAATTTGCAATATGATCGTCCTTGATGATAAGTGTGCACATTAAAAAAAACATAATGGTGTGGATTTGGAAGTGATGCATGGAGTTTCGAAGTGGGACACAACCGCGGCAGCCATTTGTGGGATAGTTCCAAACTGAAATGACTTTAAAGGGTCCTTTAAAGGATTTTCACCAGGAAGTCCAGGATCTAGAGTAGTACAAGAGACACGAGTTCAAACACTAGCCAATCGTGGGCATCTGTGAGCTCTTGTATGTGGAAGAGGGCAGACAGCGCTTTCCTCCAACATTGTTATGCTGCCCTGTTATGCATAAGATACAGTTGGCTGGCTTCACGTGTCTCAGAGGAAGCATGTGATAGCTTTCACCCTCCCCGCTTGGTAGCTGGTGGGAATTGTGACCAGGGGAGATTTAAAATTGAATAAATCAGCTGAAAGAAGTGGTGTGGAAAATGCTTTTATCGTTAATATGTGTTTGTTTGCCTCTACAAACGAACAAAATCAGACTAATTAAACAGCAGCTCATGAATGAAATTGGTGGCACTGAGGTGAGGTTCTTGCTCGTCAATTTGTTCGTTATTAACTTAATGATCAACATTGATTACGTCAGTCTCAGTGATTGTGTGACAATGAGACAAGCTTAGCAAAACGATGTTCAGATGCGTTCCAAGTGGCCGCTACTCTCGTCCTCTGCAGTGAAGGGTGGAGCAATCGTTGGGATTGGGCATTGTCATGATCACTTCGAAATGGATCACGTCCGAAAACTGCCACCTGTTCGACGAGAACGTGTTCCTGTTAAGGGCCTTCCCACTAATGAAACAGGCCTTAAAAGTGCTAAACAGGAACAAGTGCTTATCCTGCAAAACTGCTGCTAGATGGAGCATAAAGTGCACACACTTTCCATGACACTACAGTAATGAGGTTTTATATTGGCCCAGCCCTCTCTCCTTCTGTTCACAGCTGCACTAGCAACTCTTTTTTTTTTTTCATCACCACTCGATTTTCCATCAGTTTGCATATTTTCATCCAAACTACTACATGAAACCTTCAGTCAAAGCAAAAGACTGAATTTTAATTAGAACCCATAGATGAAAAATAAAAGCTTTAATGTTCTGTGTTAAGCTTAAAATATGCACAAGACTGTACTTTGTAAATTGTAGCTTCAAATAATGGACTAAAACTACATACATCTATCCATATCTCTCTCTCTCTCTCTCTCTCTCTCTATATATATATATAGTTTTAATCCAGTATTTTAATCCAATTTTTTTTTTGCCTGGTATATATTTGATAAAGCTACGTTATATATTGCTTGGGCTACCTCTGCTTCATAAACCGGTTTTTATATTATCCTTCCACTCTGAAAATGAGAAGTCAAAACTCAGATCAATTCGGCTGTAGCTCGGAGATGAGATTAAATGCAGCACAAACTGATTAGCTCGTTTCAGTTCACTCAGCGTTTTGGAGGTTCAGCCAGTGCTCTCTACATGCAGCTGTCACTTCCATCCTTCTAATAGAAAAAGATAATCGACTTCGTTTCCCTATATATCCACCGTGCTCTTATTGGCCTGATCTTAATATTACTTAAAATAAATCCTTTTCTAATATCTATAAAATAATCTTGGGCTTTACTGGTTTAATAGTTTGTGAGAAATAAGGCATGAAACTTTGATTAAATATTTAATGAAGTGGTCGTATTGCGCCAGCTTTTGTTCTTGCAGTCTTTCCTTAAACTGGAGTTTTAAAGCCACCAGCTTCAGCACACTGACACCTAAACAACAACAACAACACAAACTCTTAATCTATTCTCACATCCACAACACAAACAAACATGCAAACCGGGTGGTGTAATAAAAACTCTGAGATAAGTTTAGGTGATACGTTTAGGGAAATTCTCTATATTCGGTTTGCTCGGTGTTCTGTTTGACAAGTCGCTAAACTGTGCTTATGATACTGGAGATTCACTCTGATCTATTTATAAGTCATTCCACTTAAATTTTATGTACCCCGTCGACACATATAGGAATCTTTCCTATGACAGTCTCTCCGGAATTTGCTATGCATAGGGGAGTCAGCACTATTTATGAACAATTCTTAAGGCAAAAAAAAAAAATCTTTCAAAAGAAGAAAACAATGTTTTTGTTTAGGCTGTTATAATAGCTCAGTACTGACTAAATTTACATTATCTCTACAGCAAGGTTACGTATACAGTCGAAGGTGTAGTTTTATTAGTTTATACACTATTTCCATTTAAATAAAGGAAAAATTAACACTTTTATGTTCCACCAAATCCGGAAATCTCTGCATTTAAGCACTTGTTCATCATCCACTAATAAGTTCTACTCTTTGTATAAATGGGTGCTTTATTAAAGGTGATTTTCCATGAGAGTGTACAGTACGTTATTGTAAGCTGAGATTCGTCTTTGGGTTGTTATAGTCCCCTGAGGCAGACACGTCACTCTGAGGTCAGATGAGCCTCCTGGTTGCAGAAACATAGCAGGGAACTACAGTGATTTTAAAGAGCACAGCCAGAATTCGTTTTCTGAAATGTTATTGTGCCACTGGGTGTCAGAATCAGAAAAGTGGTCATAAACACATTCACTATCAAATCAGACATCTTTCCGAGCCAACGTAAGATGGTTGTGATTACTGCAGTGCGCATTTCTTCTTAGCAAAGTTGTAAGCACCAAGAGACTTGCAACCCTGTTGTTTTTTGCCCTTTTGCTGTTTGCCTTAAGAAAGATGCACTGCTTTCTGAAATCTTAGATTGGTCAGGTTGGTAAGGTCTGATCTCGACTTCAGTGAGGGCTCATGGGAAAGTTTTAATGATCATCACAAAAATGCTGTAGTCGTATTATAAACAGATGGCATCGGTGTCCTTTTCGCTTGATGTCAGTGACCAGAAAGAAGAATATACATATTACTAGTGTGCAAGTATCTGAGATACCTGAATATCACAATCCATATACCATAAGAGTTCAGTGGCTCTTCCACCTTCTCACAGCTGTGATGGACACTCTTAGTACCCTGACTTCTTTGTAGACTTCTTTGAATTTTCTGCTCTGAAGCAGACTGATATTTGGTAGAGTCTGAAGCTCTCTGGTGAGACCTCTCACACACAGTTCTTGGCATTGCTCTTCAAAGTGATTTGCATGATGGGAGGCTGTCCAGGTCCAGGCGCTGAGAGGATATCCCATGATGCATAGAGGTGGACGAACTGATGTTTTGAGCCATGAAAGCTTTTCCTCGACGTCAAGTAGCTTGACGGGATGAAACTGCAGAGCGTCCTTTTGACCTTCACCCATTAACTCTTCATAAAGAGGAGAAATGAAGGGCAACCGGTCTCCAAAACATGATAAGATAAACCTAGCAAACGCTCTTAAATATCCCACAGCAGCTTTATTGTACATGCCACTCTCATGAGGGAATAAATAAATCTAGATCGTGTGTTGTACCAGAGTTACCAAGTATTGATGAGCTATTCAAAGCGTGTTTCCCAGAGGACGAGTAATTGCGCAGTGTGCTCTTGTACTTTGGAGAGAAAACTGCATGGCTAAAAACGAGCCTCTCGTGTGACGTCACTCTGGCAAAAGCGCTGGGCCCACACTGATGAATGTACATGTCTCCTCTGATCCATGGTCTGTGTTTGTAAAAGTCAGCGTAATACAATCTCAGAGATTGGTCAGGAGCTAAGTGGGTGAGCGATTTGAACATGTACACCATTCAAGTGGAGCTTGCGGGAGGGAGGACACTTACATAAGCACCAGGGAGACTTTGTATCTCATTTAGAGTGTCCGGTTATTGCCAAGGAGTCATTTGTCTTCAGAAATACTCCTAGGTTATAATAGACTGATGCACTTCTTTACTTCTGCTCCACTCACCACCTCTGGCTTCAGGAGCAAAGTGTGCTTTAGGGGAAATAAAATATGGAATGCTTTTTATAGCAAAAAAAAAATATATATATAGGTATGGCAAACAATAAATCTGACTCGATTAAAATTTTAAGTTGAAATCTTAAGTAAGCGNGTGGTGGTGATGGATCTGAAGCCTATCCCAGGAACACTGGGCGCGAGGCTGGGATGGGACGACTAGGAGCAATTTAAGAGACCTCAGTCTGGCAGTGTTACCTACCGGCAAGTTTTTGGAAAGTGGGATGAAACCAGAGAACCCACAGGAAACCCATGGGGAGTAAATACATTCACAAGCCTGCCAGGCAAGTAAAAGCTCAAAGAGTCAAAGAGTTGCATGTTTTGGTTGTCCGGAAGCCTAAAAGTGGTAGTAAAAGTGGTAGCTAAAATAATGTAATAACATATGGCGAGTTAGTTAGCTGAACAAGTACAGTATATGATTATAATCCTCTATTAAGAAAGTTTTTAATGTAGCACATTGTGTTTGTGCCCTTGATAAAAAGTAAGCTAGTCATTGGCTAACAATTCAGTGGTGAGATTTGATCTTCTGTCTTAGCCTCACACATTATCTGGACACAAAATCTGCTGGCTCTAGGGCGCTCGAGCTACCGATTTGTCCACCACTGGACAGTAACTGCTGGGGACCCAGGAGCCATAAGTGCAACAACCTGCTGTTGTACATCAAATGTTTAGGCATTTTAAAAACAGGAAATTTGGAAAAACAGGGAAAAAATTAATATTTTGGAAATATTATGATGGAGCTAAATCTGTATGCAGTAACATCCTCCTAGAGACACGATGGAAACGCTTTCGTATTTTGGATAATATCATCATTGTTACTTATTTATTTCTGTTTACTTACAACTAAGCCTATTATTACTGCTGAAAATATATTCACAATTAAAGGGTGTTCAAAAAATGAGTTTTTTTTTTCCTATCATTACAGAGGTGAAGTATTTTCTGTTGTAAAGGCAAGAATAGGATGCTTTTGTTAGCACTTCTGTCTCGGCCTATGGAACCTTCACAATTACAGCCCGAAAGAGTTGTAATTATAGCGCCGGCATTCATCTTTCTATCCATAATGCTGCTCTGTCTAGTGCTGAGCAAAACTTATAGTCCACCGAACGCCATTACTGAAGCGCTTTCTCATCCCAGTGACCCCTGTAAACATTATCTCATTTGGTTGATAGCTTTTCACTGCTGCCATGTCTGTGACAAAACGTCCTTTAAAAAAAAAAAAAAAAAAAAAAAAAAGGCTGCAAACGTGCAAGCTTGCAAGTCTGGCACTGTTTTATTGTTCTTCAGCAGCTGGCTGGTGTTTCATGCTGGCAAAAGGAGGGGTCATGCATATTTTATTTGAGGCATGCCTTCATTTGCATTCAGCTCCATGCGCCACCAGAATCAAAGGGCTGACCAGGCTTAAGAGGTGGACAAGCTGTAGCAGAGCGTGAGCTATTTGTTTGATTCCTCCACAGTTGGAAATAAATGGCTTGATGCTAATCTATGCAGGAAGATAGGCACACAGCTTCAATTAAAACTGCATTAAAAAGGAAAATTATCTTGAACAAAATCAGTCAAAGTGAGGCCAATAATTACATCAAACACTGAACTCCCTGTTCCACTAACAATTTTTAATTAGACCTTAGGACCATTTATGTTCATTTTATTAGGCGTGAACAGAGCAAAAAAGAGGAAAACAGTCATTTATTAAAGAGTGATTTTTTTTTTTGTAAGGTGCACATTTGGATAAATCCCAAATAAACAGAACAAAAGCCAAATAAGTAAGTCCTAAACTTGGCCAAAGTACTTATATTTCAAATGAGTTCATTTTATGTTACATTTGCCTAATTAGACTCCATTCCCTATTGAGCATTGACTAATTCAGTCTGCTTTAACTAACATTTGGCTAAAATGCGTATTTGTTTATCATTCCATCGTCTAAATGGCATATGATCTTAATTTGGGAATTTGCAAATGGCTATTCAGTGACTTTTACGGTCAGAAATGCTCTTGTGAGTTTTTGCTGATTTAAATATTATTCTGCTTTATCGTTCAAATGAAATTAAGAAAATTTCAAAATGTTGGAACATTAGGAACATTAGCATTGACTATATTTTCTATCTTTTTTTTTTTTTTTTTTAATTTTACCCAGAGTCTCTAGAGTATCAGCGGTGTTGCTTTGCCTGTATTTGCTGAAGTTCACATCTACAGCTTATTTAATAACCTCAGTAATCATTTTTCTTAATGATGCTTTGTTGTTAATTAGTTTTTTTTTAGTCAGTCGGATGCGTTTATTTTAATAGCTGCGTGTTTACATTGATGACATTTAGAGAACTGTGCGCGATAGGCATCACCGCATGAGCACGTTAACCGTCTAAAATGAAAAATAAAGTCTGCCAGACGAAGCATAATATAGAGAAAGTGTAAACCGTCACTGGAAAGGCTCGACAGTTATTGCGCGCTCTTCCTATCAGATGATGTGAAGACGCAAGCACACAGATTCTCAGTGGATTCTCTGCTCTGCTCTATGAGTCGTCCTGTAAGCCATGTTGGAAAGCGTCTTCATACCTGACCTCCAGGCTGGACCCCTTCTTAATGACTGGACTTTGATTGGAACCCAGTCAAAGAGGGACGATTGTACAGATAGCTGATGCTCCATGCAAGGACTTAAGGCTTCATGACAAAGCACATTCGTATGGGTTGTATTGTGCTCACTCAGAAAGATAAGATGGGCTGAGAGGGTACAATGTCATTATGACATAACAGCAACATGCTTTTACTTTAACTCATATAAATATGTTTTTTAATTTAGGGATTTATTTATGTCCTCCTGAGATCAGTAGAAACAGCTTTGCTAAAAGTTGGGTGTCTCTGACACGTCTAAGATCATGCAGAGTTTACGAAAAAAAAAAAAAGAAAAAAAAAAGGTGGCATCTATACAATACAACAATAGACAAATCTATATAATATCCAGACTTCATTTTGAAATGCCTCAGCAGTTTTCAATTTCCACACAATTCAACCCACAAGCCTGGAACCCAGCCATTTTTTTCTTCGTCGTATCCTCATCTCTCCCCAAGCGAGAGGCTCTCCGATATCGCAGTGGTATGCGAAGTACCTACAGTACGTCTCTCATCATTTAGCCTTGTATATTAAAGTTCCGCTTTGCTGAGACGCTACAGTGCGGCATAAAGATGCTGTCACTCGTTGGGCGCGTCGCTCATTTGCGAGATAAGGTAAAACAAATTACGGCATTGTTTGATGCCGCAGCAGTGCTACAGATAGGTTTCAAATGGAAGCTGTCACTGAGGGAATACTGAGCACCCTGAACAATAGATCAAAGCGATCCATGTACCTTTTCGCGTAGTTGTGCTGCAACCTCGAACTCCAAGTCCTCTGTGAGAACCTTTATATAGCTAGTCTTTGAGTCTGTATGAGCAGAGATATGACTGATGTCATCTGTCCAACGTCTGCGTCTCGGTGGACTGGGTTGTCTTGGATACTGAGTTGAAAATAGGAGTCAGTTGTGATTACAATGCCTTGTATAGTACATGATGCTATCTGTCTATTACCTGAGAGAAGACTCTTAGGGCATCATTCATCTTGCTTGTATGAGCAGCGCTGGAGAACAGTTTGCAGTTTGTTCTCTCTCGGGGGAAGACGAATTTAATAAATCTTTTTGATGCACGACTTGTCTTATCATTTGCAAGTACCTTGCCAGACTTTTTTTAGCAGGAAATAGAAAAAAAAAAGTTTAAAATAAGTCATAGTCCATAAAAGAGATATTTTAATGACTTCAGTGTTTGCATCCAGAACAAGCAAACACTATAAATAGACCTTTTTTTTTTATGGTAAAACAAATGATGTGTCTTTCCTATTCAGGCATTAGCATAGATTCAAATTCAAATCTCAATGTAGGGTAAAAGGCATTTTTAAAATTTAGCCAGAGGAAGGAGGCGGCTGTGTTTAGAAAGCGAGCAGTGATATGCACATCTTTTGTGTGGAAACCAAATGTTGGTGTGAGGTGCTATCACGCCATCTGACAGCTACCGAAAAAGCGCTTAGTCATGTCGCTTGGCTCCACCCGCTCTCAAGCAGAATATCTTATGAATTCTGCTAACTGCTATGAACTATGAAGTCCCACAATACATTTACCAAATGTTAAATATTTATTCTTGCTTTATGATAGAATTATTTCATGTGTGCATTAGTTCATTTTGACATCTATACTAAAAGTTTTACTTGTGCATCTTTGTCAGACCTTATTGGAATTCCAGACCAGCACGTAGCGAGCCAGCCTTTTGAATGAGAAAAACAAAACGAAAATAAAAGTGTAGCGCTTCGCCTGGGGACAATCTCATTTAGAAAAGGGCTCAGCGCCTTGCCTGGATTAATACTCTGCCTTGACCTGTGCTGTGTACACAATAAATTATCTTGAGGCCAGGATCATTTGCACCGTTTCTTCTCTTAGGCCTGCTAATACACCGAAAGATGCTGACGCTGTACGAGAGGGAATCTTCTGACAATGCAAGTCTCACAGAAGACAGGTTCTGAGTCTCTGTCACTTGTCATGTTCTTTTCAGAGCCAGAACTGTCATATGAAAGAGTCTTAAATCTTAAAGCGCTGCGACTGTGGATTTAAAAGCGAGGTGGTTTCAAGAAATTGTCGCTCAAGGGTGTGGAGTGGTGTGTCACTTCAGAGAACCACTTGAGGTCATGAAACTGGGCTGTGGCGTTCTTGAGAAGATGAACACCTCCTCTAAGTCCCGTATGGTGCTGTTTTCACACTCCTCCTGTTGCACTTTTCACACAAACACAATGGAGCTTATCATCAATGACCACTGCAGATAGTGTCAAAAGCAGCTTTCAAATGATCCTTTAAGGACAGTTTAAAGGGCAGTAAAGAAGCCATCACTCCACTACTTTAGTCCTAAAGATATATATCACATTACCTTCACAAAACACTATATCTATGTCCAGGTTTCAGTAGCATAGCAAATCTTGCAGTTAGGGTTGTGACACTTCTATTACACAAATCTATTTTTTTTATGATAAATAAGTTTTTTTTTCCGACTGAGAATTTCTTTGGAATTCTTGCTCATTGTCTCTGAGGACTTTTCAAAGATTACATTAGATAGATACGCAAGTAATTAGCATGAAGTTTAACCTTTTACGCATGGGATATATGCCTTCTTGGAACTAATTATCTCTTACCAAGAAACTATTGAATTTCTGTTATCCCCTTATCTTTTTTTTCTCAGAGTTGATTTTCCTACATGCCTTTTAATATCCAGGAACTTTAAAGAAGTTTGGGTAAAGCTAAAGCTCGCACCCGGAGTGCTGGGATGCATCTGGCTTGCTGAAGGGGACAGCATGGGAACAGGGTGATTATGAACTGAAGATTGACGTGGCATGATTTGCTGCGGCTGTCATGAAGTCCCCATCAACTTTCTGTATATTATTAACGAAGCAGCGACGTTGAAGGGCTTTTTAATCATCAAAAAAAAAAATTGTCAGGAGAGCCGAGGTCTTGACTCAGACTTTTAGGAATAGACAATGTAATAATTTTTGATACAGATACGTGTTTTCTCTTTTTGTCGGCATTTACATGGCTGATCGCTGATAATATTCTCAAGTTTTAGGGTGTGCCTCCCATTCCCCTGCCAACACGTGTGTCTGGAGGCTGGGAGACAGGCAATTTTAGTACCATGCCAAGAATCAATACTCCATCTCGCTGTCAGAGTGGAGAACACCAATCCTTCAGGGCCCGTGTTATTTATATTGTTTTAGCCCTGCAGTCGCACAAAAAAGGCGCAGATGATGAACATCGTCCTCTTCCTTCTCTTCCTCTCTCCCAATCTTGCTTTTCCTCTTTATGTGAACACAAGGAGGAGGAAAGCTGAAGATAGGGTGAGGTGTTATTGTGCCAAGCCACTTCTTATTTCGCTGAATGTGAGAGAATGTTGTGAAATGTTTTATTTTGTTCGCGTAGCCACTTCCTCTTTAATTCCTGTGAGGATTTAGTGGCTGGATTACGGCATGAGATTCTACGAGATGAAGAGCGTGAAGAAATTTAAAGCTGTGCAACTTTAATTTCAGTAGTCTTATTCTATTAGTATCATGAGTCTGTTCTTCCTGCTGAGAGTGTTGTGATTCTTTTTATTCGGAGTATTGTGTCTGGGGGTGTTGTTGACAGCGCTTAGTTGACCTTTTCTGATGAAGTGATCTCTGGAAACTGGCCTTTTGATCTCACCTCTCAAAGGGCAGCGCATATGTGTGTCATAAAGAAACAAAAATAAATTTGAAATGCAGACAAGGCACACCCCCCGAGGTTCACACAGAGCTAGTATACCTATAGTCAAAACAATAAAGGCTTAAATTAACAACTGAGCTTCATGATCAATTCAACTCACTTGTCTTTGGGAGGTGAAGGAGGAATAGATTAATAATAAATACAGAAAAGAAAGGATGAATAAATAAATACAAAGCTCCTGTGCTTGCCTTTGAAGCAAGGTACAGCTGAGGGCAGTTTCCAAAAATAACTGGACGGACAGGAAGAGAGAGCAAGTGAGTGAGTCTGTGTGTGTGTGTGTGTGTGTGTGTGTGTGTGTGAGAGAGAGAGAGAGAGAGAGAGAGAGAGAGAGGGAGAGAGAGAGGGAGAGAGGGGTGTTGTCACAGCTGAATGGAGAGCACTTTAAGAGACGGAGAGGCAGAAAGAGCTCCTCATGCCTGTGCTGATATGGACTTTACATCTGCTAAGCGTGAGACGAGATCTGCAGAGGAGAAGCAGAAGAAAAGACAGCTCCTCTTCTGCGGTCGAAATAATCTGGCGTTCCACAGAAGCAGTCCTAAATGCTGACATGCTGATGGCCCGCATCAATATCTGTAAACTCGCACGCAGCTGTGTGCACAGAGCACTGATGCAGCACTCACGGTTTTGGCTCACTCCAGTGCCAAACATTTTAGGAGAGTGGATTGAGTTGTAAATGTTGGTGTTGCTGAATATCGTCCTTATGAAAGTCTCTGAAATCACTCGGAGAGCAAAAAAAAAAAAAAAGAAAAAAAAAGAAAAAAGTGCTGTGGATTTCAGAAGGGATGTTTACAGAGGAGAATTGGTGATGCCTCCTTTCCTAGCGCAATATGCGTGAATTGGCATTACGTTAATATGGTGAGTTAATTACTCGTACTGATTACTCAAATATTGTGGAGTGCTGTTTGGAGAGAGTACGGACCCCGTTCACCTACACGTCCCGTGTTTTATCAGCGCAGATCACCCACAGACCACCCGTGCTGAGTCAAGATCCTGGCTGGGCAGACTTTAATATTTCATCCTCACCATTTCTCTGGATATAACATGGTTTTGTGTCGAATTACAAAACAGTTCTATTTATCCTGCGGAGACAAACCTCCCGTTTTTATCTTTATTAATACGAACTCGAAGTTTTAGTAGATACCGATCCACTAAGACTTCTAACGCTTAAAAAAAAAAATTATTTTCGTGCATGAATTGCTTGGAAGAATAACAGCGGATCAGGTAGAGAAGAGAAAATGAGTCTCATGAGTTCACTTGTCCTTTGACAGTCTATCAGATAAGAATGAACCCCACACAAATGATGTCCCGCCGACCTAGATAGATTTTATTAAATACGAAGAAACGTCGCAAGCTAGACCTTTTCTGTGGTGATATGGAGAGTAACGAATTTCACATTTTCAGATTCAACAACCTTATACGCATTCTCAGATACGCCTTGATTAGATCTTCGTGTTTCCTTCTCAAAACAAGGCTAACATTTTGAACTCAATTTTCATCAAATCAAGCGTCGAGTGGTTCAGGAATGGACCTGAAACTCCCAAAAGGAGATCTGCGCATAAGGGGAAAGGTTTTTGTTGTGCTAAAGACGCTATGTAACCTGTAAGGAATAAAATACGACAGTGGCATGCTGTTACAGGAAAATAATCAATGCGGAGATGCTTAGGGGCGTTACCACCTCTCTGGCATTGATTATTTTCCTATAACTGCAATGTTATTTCCTCTTATACCAAAAAAATTATTAACGACATGTCATATCTTTAACTATTTATAGTTACATTTAATGTGTGGAACATCCGTGAAACAAGTTCCTGTTCTTACTTACGCTACAGCAGCTATAAACAGTCATTTCCTCACCAGCCTCTCTTTTTTCTCTCTCTCTTGGAGTTAATAAGACAAAAGTATGCTGACTGTTACAAAGCGCTGACACTGGAGACTTCAGACTTCCATAAATGTTACAGTATTAATTATGTGAAGTGTCCGGCGTACAAGTAAGTCCCTCTGAATGACCTGCTACTATAGAAATGATAACGTATTATCATATTAATAAGGGCATTAATATATAACTATGATTAGATTTAGAGGCAGCTACTGTTAAAAAAAAATCTTCTGAACGATCACATTTTAGAATTCAACAGCTTTAAATGTCAGAGCGTCTTGGATAAAGAACGACTAACATCTCTGACACGTTCCACTGTATCTGCAACTACTAACCGGCGTGAACATTCGATTTTAGCGGGAGGGATAACGAAGGTTCTGTCTGAGAAAACAAAGCTAGAATGAGATTTGCTCTCTGAAGCAGACGTGGAGCTCCAGCAGAAGCCAGGCTGGGAAGAGCTAGGTGTGTGTGTGTGTGTGTGTGTGTCAGGGCAGGCAGTGTAAAATAGTTCCCAGGCCCACTCTTGGGTCCAGATGGTGCTGCGAAACAGTCGACCAGCAAAACATTCATGAACGTCCCCAAAGCAAGAGCTCCACATCCACGTCAGTCAGGTAGGAAGTGGAACTCAACATTATTCCACACGCACACAAAAAAAAATCATTTTGCATCAGTGTACATCAAGTGCGTCATGGCTCACGGGTGAGGTTAGATGCTCTGGTAAACACTGCAATTAAACCTGATCATCTTTGGCCATCTGTGTAAAGCTTCCTGAACACATGGACCATGAATATGTATTACAGAAAGGTCACTTTGCGTGTCTGTGTGTGGGCGCACGCTGCGTGTGTGTGTGTGTGTGTGTGTACACGTATCACGAAAAGGTCATTTCAGATCTCTTTGAAATGAGTGTGAGCTTGTCTCCGTATTTGCGCAAGGCTTATCAAATGGAAAAAAAAAAAAAAACGACTGATTATCATGTCCCGCTAAGGGTGAGGGAAACTTTTTTTTTTTTGAAGTACCTGATCCATTTACATGACAGAGGTCATCGTTTGTGTTAAGTCGGTAATTGTATCCTGCGGGCAGAGAGGAGGCGGGAGAAAGCTGGTCATTATGGGTGCAAAATGCGCATGCTAAAAAAAAAAAAAAAAAAAAGCCATTGCGAGTTGATTGATGGGCTCCACAGAGATAAGCTTCCACCTACTCCAAACCGACAGAGGTGGGCACGACTCAACATGGCAGCCATCTGTGTCTCACACACGCGGTTCAGTGTAAAATACACCTAGAACCACAGAGAACTTAGTGGACAAGGTCATGGGTGAATTGTTTGTACATGTTTGGAGGCTGTAATGAACTTATGGACGTTGATGTTTAAATTTTGTTTTCGTACAATTTTGTGTTTCTTTGAAAAGACTTTGCCAGTCGTGTTGCTTTGGGAGAAAACGAGACAAGTAAAAGAGAAAGAGAAGCATGGATAGAGCAGATCAGAAATCAT
Source organism: Pangasius macronema (assembly GCA_037577455.1). Taxonomy (NCBI): domain Eukaryota; kingdom Metazoa; phylum Chordata; class Actinopteri; order Siluriformes; family Pangasiidae; genus Pangasius; species Pangasius macronema. Next base: position 17,392,176 of record CM074964.1, on the reverse strand, counting down.
TTAGAACAGGGATATCAACCGGCAGATCAAATGTGGACGTGGCCCTAGCACACAGAAAATCCTTTAGCAGAACCGATAAACGTATGAAATAGCAGGTAGAACTTTGGAAGCCTTCGCCAACAAGTCTAGTCCTTAGTGTTACTAATTTATATGCCCTTTAAAATATATGTCGATACACATACATCAAGGAAGATATTGAAGAAAAACTGTTTCAGCCATTTGACCTTGCTGTGACCTTGATCCTGGTTTGGATCAATTAAAATTCAATTACAGATCAATTCATCTGCTGGATACAATCATACAATTCCATATAAATCCTACAAACATTCAGCAACTCCTTCTTATCACACTCGGATAGACGCATGGAGGGACAGATGCAAGGACAATGTGAAAACAACAGGGCTGTACTGTGACATCTCGTTTTCTAAACATGAACCGTCTCGTAGCAGATCATCTGTTGGACTTTATCCAGTCACATGCATTTATGTAAATTATTTAGCCGAAGGCAGCTCATCGGGGCTACAGAGAGACGTTAGCTCAGAAAGACTCATAGATTGTTTAGTCTCGTTCACCTTGATTTAATTAGTGAATTGACAACATGGCTTGTTAACAAAAGTTGACGATGATAGTGTTTAAAGACGAATGGACAGAGAAGTATGTGCTTATTCTATGCATCAAGTTCAAAGCATGTATGTGTCATCAGCTCAGAGTCTGTGGCACTAGTTAAAAAAATTGCAAGTAGATCGACCCTCACTGACTTCAGCTGAATACTGTATCTGTGAAGTCTATTTATATATATATATATATAGACTATAAGTATGTATGTATATACATAACATGCTTGAAATGCATGCATGATGCACTCTCTAAGTTCATCTTGCTGCCTAAAAGCATTATTTTATCACACAAACTAAAATTTAACGCTTTCTTTGATTACAAGTATGATTTTGGGATCACCAGTCGAATCCGGATGAGTTCACATTGAGGTGTTTGAATGTCAGAGCATGAGCCATCCACAACCAGTTTCACGTTTTGGCTATTTGCTATTTGTAAGGGAAAAAAATCCAACCTAGCCCTTTCTGTAGATAGTTTTTTCTTGAGATCATGCTGAACAAATAGCAAACCCAAACCTAACAAGGAATCTCTTGTGTGAAAAGCTAAGCCTATATCTCCGACCAGTAAATGAAAGCCTCATATTACACAGTGACATCTTTTCCTACCAGCGAGAATATTGCTCCCCAACTTGCTGTTTGTGCTTCTCTCAGTGGAGACCTCTCCCTCTCTCTCTCTCTCTCTCTCTCTCTGTGCCTGCAAGCCTACAAAGTTATTAAAGTTAGCTCAGGTCAAATCCTTCCCACTATTCCATTTAAAGATACTAATCTCTACACCTTGGCACTGATTAACGGTTGTCATCTCCCTGTTTGAATTGCAATCAATAGAGTGTGTATGCATCAGTGTGCAAAAGGGAAAGGACAGCAATTCATTCTCTTCTCCTCAAGCTCCCCCACAGATCCTTGCCAAACTCATTAGTGCCACTTCAGATGAGACACTTAATTAAAATACTGCCTACCCATGTCCTGACAGGATTGATGTATGTATTAGGAAGGTTGGGAGAAGGAATTTTTGTGGATGTATATCTCTGTGCACAGTTTGTGGATTGTTGCCCTTTTAGTGTACCGGTTACTGTTTCTCTTAAGAGTTAGAGGAAGAAAAAGTCATGCGCAGTAAAATCTAAATCGTACTGCACCTTGATGATTTAAACAAAGGCTCGGCAGCATGGAATTAAGACTGTAAAAGGTTTTCAAAATATTTAAGGCAGTGGATCGTTCGACGGATTTAAATTCCTGGTTGAAAAAGACATTGACTCGATAATAACGCTTGAACTTAACGATAACTGGAAGACGCCCCGGTCACACAGAAGGTCAGATAAAGACCTTATCTGTGTATTTGGAAAAACTCTGCAGTGTGGATTGGATATTGGATAGAGATTAAATGCGGTGGCAAAAAACAAAGACATCTTGTTCATCTGAAGTGACACACGTCGCAGATTTTCATGTTAACAGGTTGCAATAAATGAGTCTAGGAATAAGCTCCAGGCAAAATGTATACAGAACGGATAGATATTGTCCTCCGATAATGTTAAAAAAAAAAAAAAACTGCCAAAAATCCTCTCCTGAAGATATTTGGAGATATTTGGAGATATTTAAATTACTTTGAAAACTGCTAAAGAAGACAATGAGATGTGTCCTTAGACTTTTGATAAGAAATGTATAAAAAGCACGGTCAGTCTTAAATAGTTTATTGAGTGTTGATAACATTTAGGCAAAAAAAAAAATACTGGCCACTCACTGGCTTACTGCATTGTACGGAGCCGTGGTTGTGGAATAAAAGTTCTGAAAACTTCAATGTCTTCTACCTGTTCCACAAATCTGGCGTGGCACTTGCCTCTGATTTCCTCACCAACATCTGCGTTACCTCAGATTTTGGATTTAGCGTAATTTCCCATCACCCCAGAACTTCCTGTGTATAAGAGTTTGCAAAGAACAAGATGACGTAATCAGATAATTATCACTTAAGCAGCATTTTCACCATGGTATCTCTACAGAAGAATTCTGTTTGCTCTCTGGGTCTCGAAAAGTAAATAAATAAATAAATAAATAAGACGAATACCTGCAGAGTAGTTCCTCCGGAGGAAAAAAAAAGATCACTTCAGACTGCATCATGGAGTAAGTGGCTTTGATGAATAGGGGTCATTGTGTTACAGCTGCTTGTGCTAATTACTCTATTTTCTAAGTTATTACTTGCAAATTCTTCACTATGAGCCATGCTAATGCACTTCTGTGCCATCCCTCAAAGGGAAACAAACCCTCAGCGGAAGTGCCTTTGTTTTATGAGGTGCGCTTCTCTTTGGAGGAAGGCGAGGCTCGCTTGTGATTTGTCATTACTGTAAATTACAGAGCTGTCCACTTGAAAGCTGTTGGCAATAGTTCTTTTGTGGAGTCAGTGTGTGCTTTGCTTAATTTATCTAACCGGTAAGCTGGAATTTCTGATATGCTTGTTTAGGCTTTTATGTGTTGTTTATGAGTTCGTATGCAACGCCGCTTTGCTTATTTAGTGAATTGCAATTGTGCATAATATCACGGGAGTCAACAGATCATAACCTGAGTGCTTCTGAATGCACTTTGACATGTCTTTCTGGATGTCAAATATATACATATATAGATCACATGCATTTGCTTTGTTAAGGAGTTAAATCTTCTCGAAATAATCCTTATCAGTCCTTCGCTGTCTGCTGTTCTGAGTGCATATGTTATTACTGTTATTATATGTTATTAAATTATCCAATATTTCCAGTTGTGTATCCGTGCTGTTTGTCCATGAGAGGTGAGAATATGTCTTCTGCTCCGTGGTTTGACATCTGGCATCACATTTGACTCAAAACAGTGGAGATTGCGGCTCCATCTGCACCACATCACCGCTGGCCAAGGGTGAGGCGGGCTGCTATTTGTTTTCACATCAAGGCCTTTCCTGTATGAGGCAACGCTTTAGGCTCCAGAGACAAAACCTCTGAGGCTTGTGCACACAAACTGCCTGCTGATAAAAACAGAGTGATTTTTGAACAGAAGGTTTGATAGACGTAGAGATATAAATCTCCTTATCATATTGAGCATAAGGTGTTTAAGTCTGGAATTTTTGTTTTTATCATGAAAAAATGTGACGCCTGACAAAAAGATTTATAAAGCATTGAAAATAATTTTTACAGATTTTGCCCTGTTATGCTGCCATAATCTCTGGTTTGTAAGATTGATCAAAATGATTTGTCTCACTCCCTGACCTTTGTCAAAAAAAAAAAAAAAAAGGCTAAGAAGCTTCCAAAGATGTTCTACAGATCATTAATTTCGTACCACGTTTGGGGGGCGATTTAATCCCTTACTTTATTTTCCTCCTGGTTTTCTGTTTGAGATGTCACCTAGTTAGGAGAAGACCAGAAGATTTAGCGCGTTCCCTCCCAGCTGAAACATGGAACTTTACCGCTGTTTTAAAAATGTATTTCTCATAGGTATGACAGAATCGTCTATTAATTCCAAACTGAGCGCGTTTCTGCTGGAGCTCAGAGACCAGACTGCCAGACTGCTCGTGTGCTGATGGTTTAGTAAGTGCCAGAACACTCCAAATTAGTGCACATAAGCAGCAGATTGGCTGGAGGCGCTTGCCTCTGTCTGTTTTACACGCGCTTTAATGGGCTATAGAAGAGGCTGGACTCTGGACAGCACTCTGAAATGTGTGGATTGGCACATGCAGCGTACTGTGGCAACTAGACTGGCCAGCGAGAGTAAAACGTGTGTGGAGGAATTCTAACATGAGCATGAGGAGCAGACTATATATATATATATATATACATATATATTTTTTGACCTTGGCCAAGTCACAGAGAAAATGCTTTTTTATGCAGCTCTCTGAAATCATTCAGCAGCACTCATTAGATCTTGTTTTGACAGGGAGTGACTTCCTTACAACCTCGTTGTGTCAGAATTTAGGTAATTTTTACGGTATGTGAATGTGGTATCCATTTATCAGGCTCCCTCACTGGAACTGAACCCTGCTTTCCTCCTAAAAGTAGTCGCCGTGGATAGATAGATTCATATTGCAGATTGACAGTTCGAAGATGTTGCCACTGAAGAAGGTGATCAATTTTCCAGAGGTCGATCAACCTAGAGTCAGCAAATCATCCGGTGGATATGTGACTTCTAGGATGATAATAAGTGATGATGTTTGGCTGGTCACTGCATGATCATCACAGGACACAGGTGAGAATATCATCATGCTATCTACATGTGAAAGAGGTGAAGGCTTGGTGGCTTTGAAACAGGCTGCACCAGAGGCAGTTCTGGTATTAAAAGGTATATTTAAAAAAAAGCACATGCCACAGGGCAAACATTTCTGATGCATCCTAATTAATTTGTTTTTATGCTCTGTAAAAACACAACACCGCAGAGAAGCATGCGCTCTGTATTGTTCTCAGATAATTGAACAACAGATAAACACTTCGGGGCACATGTTTACATAGGTGTATCTCAAACCCTTCCTTTTATGAATCATAATATCAGCCTTTCTCCATTGGAATTCCAGGAGTTACTTTGGTGTTCTGGGCCCGGACGGCTTTGAACAGCATATCAGAGCCGTGTTTGGCTTTCATCTGCAGGATATCTGCTTCGTCCAGGGGGGAATTCGGATCAAGGTTCATCCGAAGTGCCGCTGCATCCTGCACGTCTCCCTCTGTCAATTCAGCATTAATTCCCCTTATGTTAATCCTCTGTGTGAGATTTCGGCATGGTGCATGCGCAAATCCAACCCACAGGAGGTGTATTCTAGACTAAGCACAAGCTTTGAAAGAGTATACAATCCAACAGAATTGGCGGATAAAGGATGACAGATGTCACGTTTTCGTTTCTCTGAAAAGTAGAGATTAGCATCACAATGCTCTCCAATTTCTTTGCCTAACATCTGCTGATGAGATGTTTGGGTATTTGCCTAAGCTTTGTCTCTCTTTATGCAACAAACACACGCAGTGTTTCAATCATTGGGTGAAGGATTCTTATTATGTTAACCCAGTTATTAGTACTTGATGCACCCAGAGCACCCATAAATCATACTTAGACACAGAGCACAAAATTCATATTTATGCTCCGCTTTTGAAAAAAAAAAAAAAAAAGTTAATTCTAGTAAATGCATTATAAGTGCTACTGACAGAGTTTTTGAGACTGTAGATGACATAGCAAGGATTAAAAATAAGCAATGCAAGTAAACACAGAGATCTCTTTAATTAGGGAGGAGAATTTGGCTTCCTCATTGGCCACTTGAACAAGTGATATTGATCGGCTGTAGCCACGAGCCAAACAGAAATGGAGGGAGGGGGTGACACCATAGACGGCACTTTAAAATGATTAAGAAGAAAGTAAAGTTGTTAAATTGGAATAAAAATGAAAACTGAATTATTAAACACTAAAGCCACAATGACAAATGGTGCAAATGGGAGGCGGTACATTAAGAAGACCTGTGAATCCAAGTCCTGGGATTTGCCTGAGCCCTGAAGGAAGATGCAAACCATTAATTTTCTGCAGGCCTAGATATAGTCGCCTTTGTCGAGATAACAGCTGTGTGAGGCTTGTGGGTAATGTATGTGAGTTAGCCGTACTGTTTGACGAAACGAAACGTATGAGAATTGTTTGCTTGTTTACCAATTTTGCAGGGGATTATGTGGAATTGGGAACGTTTAAGATTACAATGCATATGTTTTACTTCTATAACTGCTGTGTGTTTGTATTTCTTCCCATCTGGGAGCACAGCCATTTTGTCTCACCTAATATGATTACGAGGATTTGTGGGTGTAGAATGATGAATGAGGAGCAAATCCACAAACAGATGGATTAATGGTTTATCGCAGCACCTCTCAGAGTGGCTCTCTGTATGAGGCTGCCTTTGTTCTGAAAGAACACTCAGTGGTTGGAAGTGGGAATCTTCCGAGAGCCTTCATGTGCGACCCGTTTTGTTGTTCCGCGGCACATCTCATAATAAACTGACTACAATTGGAATAGGACACTGAAAAACTATCATAGCAGATCATGATTTAGTGGATAATTGTTGTCACTTTATAGTCAGTTCATACAATAAAACATGCTTCTACATTTTAGCCAAGAGTATCATGTTTGTTTTACGTGCTGCTTGATGACATGTCACGCTCTGTATATGTGTGTGCCAGCGTTGAGCTAAAAATTCATCCAAAAAGCCTACAAATATCTTCCACCTGCACTACATTCAGGCCAAAAACATTGCAAAAAGTGTCTCCAACTTCACCGTGTCACATCCGGGTCTTTGCCTAGCTAACATGCCCATGCTTTCAGTCATTTTCCTGAAAAGTTCCCAGCGTTCTCGCTGACAAGAGGTGGTACAGTAATGACTCGCACACTGCAGCAACTTGATAAGTAAAGTCAATTTGTGGTAATTAACAGTGGGTGTCGCAGCGGGTGCTCTTTCTGTAGGGAAACAGGGCCTCTTCTTTCTCCTTGCATGCTGCGGAGAAAGAAGCTCTCCCCAACCTACCACATGCAGAACAGAGGAACCTCAAGCTGAGACAGAGTTATATTTTTCGGGTGGCATCAGGGGGCCTGGCGGATTTTTTCACCACCCACAGCATAACAGATTGAGAAGGACATCGCTTCTTTTCTGAGTTTCAACAAATGAATGGATTCCCGGGAAATATCAGCATCAGTATTTGACTCTTCAGACCCAGACCCTTGCCCTGAGATCCGACCCCAGATCTTAGGTATCGTATATTTAGATGTCATGGATCAAAGGTTTAAGGGTTTAAACAGAGACCACTCCAGGCAGAGCGCTGTAGAAGCAGCTCAAGGACCACTCATGGAAAAGGAGATTCCTACTGGATACTCAGAGCAGGTAGCTGATTCAGACAGAATATATACTTTTTTTGCTTTTCAGTAGGGGCCAAGCAGTGTTGCATCCAACACACGCACACCACAGCAACAGCATCGGCCATCCCTCAGACACCACCAGTGAATAATTCTAACCTTTTCATTATGTGGAATTGCTGAAGCAACTGGAATATGCTCTAATTATGTAAACACGACTTTGAGAAATGCACAGCGGTGGAGGAGGCACTCTGAATTTCCTCGTAAATGTATATATTACAAAGGGTCCGTGTGTGTGTGTGTGTGTGTGTGTGTGTGTGTGTGTGTGTGTGTGTGCACGCAATGGGATAAAGGTGCATAGCAGAATTTTAATGAGGTTTGAGATTCTGCTAAAGAACAGCGGTAAAGGAATATGAAAGAGAGAAGCATTATAGTGCTGACATATAGTATGAACATACAGTACTCCCTGTACAGTACCTCCTGTAGGCATCAGGTCTAAAGTTAGTAAGGGTCATGAATGCATAGTGCATATGTCTGCATGCAGCTTACACATAGCAAATTAAATTAAATATAAAGTAGGTGTATATATATATATATATATATATATATATATATATATATATATATATATATATAAGACATATAAGATTTATCTTGTCTCGATCCCTGTCACACCATCATTACCCTGGAACTATAAGCTTCAAATGACTATACAGGGACCTATTTATACAAGTGGCTAAAGGTTGGACCTCTGAATTAGTTATGTAACAGAATATGATTAGAGGTCAGAGGTGCTGGTTGGCTTAATTTCATCACATTGAATATATATATATAGTATATATAAAATGAAATATGTATATGTTGTCATGGTTATAAAAATGTGATCTCAAAATTACTATTGAAAGGCTCTGAAAGAGTTACTGAACTTAAAGTATCATACATTCACAAGCGGCGCAACACAGCGACACTAGCCAATCGTCTATGTGCTCATGTATGTAGAAGAGGGCAGACGGCGCTTTCCTCTGTGAAAGTTGCGTTGCCCTGCGACACAGCAGTTCGAAAACACATAATTAGCAGGCGTCATGTGTCTCAGAGGAAGCATGTGTTAGTGTTCACCCATAAAGAACTGGCTAAAAATAGCTAATATTTATAATATCCTATAAAAAGGTCCATTATTTCCTAGTTCTACCTGACCATGATGCACTATTTATGCCTTATGGATCTGCTCCGGTATAAGGGATATATGCCAAAAAATGCATTATCACTGTTGTTGTTTGTCAGTACTGTGTGTTTATCGGCCACTTGAATCCGCAGAAAAGATCATTTTCAACATACATCGTGTCCAGGACCGTGTCCTATATTATTGAAATTCTCAAGTGCTCAAACTACCCGTGCATGTGTTTCGATGCATGTACAGCTACAGGCTAACGGCTTGAAAATGCACATACTGGAGCCTACACACCAACACAATTTCTATGAAAGGCAAAGTGCTCCAGGCTTTCAGTTTACATATTTCTTTAAGTGTGTTACACTCGTCATTCGCCCCCTGAGCAACCATGATAACAGCTGTTCTTGATTTTTCTACTTCACTTCTCTCTGCATGAACCAAGAAGAACTGAACAAGGAAATTCTTAAAGATCTCGAAAGTTCTGCCTTACCTGAACCACTAACATGATTTTTGTGGTTTCTTCTTTTCAATTCGACAAACATCTAAATCTGACCTTCGCACCTTACCCTGGTGGTGGACCTGGCATTCATTTGTATGCTCTCAGTCTCCTGGCTCACTGGACATATGTCTCACTTAGCAGAAGAGGTGAAGGGAAAAAAAAGGTGAAAACTAAAACTTGATGCCTCGTTAAGCACAAGCAGCAGACTTCTCCTTCCCTGACAGGTCTTTGTTGGGTCGAACCAGCACCGAGTGACAGGCCAGTTAGCCTCCAGTCTGGAGAAGCTTGTCACGCTGCCAAAGCCTAGTCTGGTACATGGTTTTCAGATCTCATAAATGCTAAGCAGGGGTAAGGCAGCTGCTTCGGCTGCTGGACACAGCACATGTTGTCGTCTAAGAGAGATTTCCTCATACAGAGCATTCCCCTTGGCCTGTCAGCTGGAATAGATCATGACTCATAAAAAGTGGCAATAACTATGATCAGATATTATACCATTTTTTAAATACATATATTCTGTAGTTCAAGGAGTCAGCCTGAGTTTTCTTTCCAACCGATCGAGGACACTGTGGTTCCAGTGCCCGAGGCCAGCCTCAGTGTATGAGAATTAAATCTGGAGTTATCAGATTAAAAGCCTATAGAGCCAGTGCCAAGAAGAAATGTCTGACCATCCAGGCTGTAGCTGTCCATCACAGCTGGGACTGAAGACAGGCAGCAGTCCAAGGAGACAAAAGCGAATCCCTTTTGCCTCTCATCTCCTTGGCCATATCTCCCGTTTTCCCCCACAGCACCTGCCCTCCTGCCCTTCCCATCGAGATACTTAAGAAATCACGGCCATCAACTAATAAAAGTGAGTGTGAAAAGAAAAAAGAGGAAAAACAACAAGGGGAGAAGAGGAGCAGTCAATGCGCCATTCCGGATGGAAGTGCTCTCAGTCTGTTTTTTCTCCCAATCCTTTTATTTCTCATAAAGTCTCCGTGGCAGTTTACAGCAACCCCTATAAATGACCCCACTCTCCCTCTCATGCACTCAAAGCATTAAGAATACACTTTCTCAGTGGCTATGCAACCCAGTCAATCAATACCGTATGTCACGAGGCATATGGATAGTGCACAGTCTTCATCACAGGAGATGTACGCACTCATCGAGCAGCTTGTTGACAGGCGTGATTCAACATAATGAGATCTGACAGCTTCCTTTCCTCCAGCAGCTATGGAAAACTGTAGCACGCGAACAAAATATGTGACTTTTTAGTCACACAGATGCTAACTAAATCTATATGAGCAATACGGTATGGAAGCATGAATGAATAATTAATTAATTAAAATTTCTAAGAATGGAACCTTGAACAAAAATAACTGAAGAACTTACCATTCATGTTAATCTGTATAAACAGAAATAGGTAGAACTGTAATTGAGCTAACTGACCATTATTACTATACTACCTATACCTTGTGCACGTTATAAATAAATCTCTGAGTAGGCTGGTGCATTCTTTTTTTCCCTATAAGCATTCAGGTGAAATGTAAGCACAGCCATCACACTCAAAAATGAAAAACTGAAATGTGTGAAAAACCATTAACATCCCTGACTCCGAACGCCACATACGTTTCAAATGCTTGACAACATGCCAATCTAAAGCCATCTGTCAACAACCACAGAGGGAAAAGGCTTCTTTTCAACACTGCCACAGTCTCTGTGGTGTTGTTATTTTTGTCCAAAGGGCATCACTGCATTTGTGCACTCTCCAAAAGGCCAGTGGGCAGAATGATGGAGGCGAGGATAATAATTAATTGGATTCAACTGCTGCCAATCATAGCACGCTTACTATGGACTGTATTTTTAAGATTTACTGCAGTGCTGGCTGCAAAGGATGACTATACTGTGCTTTAACCCATTAATCAAAAGCTCACGCGGTAATCTACTTTCTTAACACTTACCCAATTACTAAATACACACTCATAATATACACTAATGCAAGCTCACTGTTTTTCTCATGCAAACACATTTGGTAAATAAAGCGATAGTCTGTTTCAGTGCGCTGGCAAAAAAAAAGCCTCACCTAGTGATTCAATTCAGCAGTGAAAAATCTATCCCTCTGTCCCTGAATAATTTTATACCTGAGTTACCACAAGGCACTGAGAAAAAAAAAGACTTGTGATGTAGAGAGAGAAGAAGGAGATATATAATGGAAACTAAGAGGAATGCATGGACCCCAGCTAATATGATGCTGTGCAGCTCAGATTTTCATATCTGTCACACCTGTCAAGCTGATCATCCCACAAGGTCAAAGACTAATGAGAGAATACAGATAATAATAAATACACATAATATATACAAATATATAAAGCTCGTTGTACAGTATGTTATGTTATAGGTGTGATAAACTGCAGATTTGTAGGAAGTGTGAAACATTTCAATTTCATCTGTTACCATGGAATCTGCGGCGCTCTGCAGAACAAGACGCTAAGGAAGTTCGTGCACGAACACATAAACACGAAGTCTGGAAGCTTCAACTTCTCATCTAACATATCGGTGTTTGCTTGGAAAAATGCCTCCACCTCTGTCGTTCAAACTCCAGATTCGGTACCAGACGCTGACAGCAGCATTTCCTCACATTACTATTCCAATCATGATTAAGGCGCTGTCACAAATCAGCCCAAAGCTTCCCTTTTCTCCAAAACAAACTGACCTGACCTTATGCTTTTCTTCTGTAGAGGCTCTACGCCGTTTCCACAAACATTTGCTTTGCCGGAGACCTCAATTACAGCAACTTAGTTGATATATTCGAAGTCTAAAACACAAAGAGCTTTTTGAACATGAGGAAAAAAGTGGAAGACAGAAAGCGCTTGCTTATGAATTGTCTGCTTAAACTGTTTTCATGAGAGGAAAATTATTAAAATAAATGTCCAAAAATCAAGAACGCTGACTCCAATTCTGCCGTGGTGAATAAAATCAACCTAATCAGCATCACTCTAATCCCTAAAAGGCAGCTGTAATCCCTCAGATACAAGGACAATGTTTAGTCCAAGCGAGACCATGTGCAATTAAAAACCGGATCAAAAGTCAGGCTTAGATGTACACAGCGGGCCGCTCAGTAAGTTCTTCGGATTTGTCTTCTGTTTAAATGCATATCTCGTAATAATTTTTAATTCCGTATAACCCAGTGGAGTCGTCTTTAAGGTCACGCTGACCACGTGTTTACATAACCCGTTTCAGTTCAGTGTGTCCGCTACACGAGACGTCTAGATAATCCGAATCTGAAATTCAGCACAGATGACTTCACTAAACATAGTCACAGTCACAAGCCTGTGTGAAAGCCAGAGTTCAGCTTAGACAAACACCAGCTAAATTTCCCAGCTTGCCCCTGTGAGACCAGTCGGTTGGTAGCATCTGCTTCCTTTGATTACATGGAGAGGAGTGCAGGCAGGACGGAAAAGAAAAGGACCCAAAGGACAGGGCCAGTGACAGGCCGTATTAAGGCTGGGCAGCCACTTTTACTAGCGATGACCACAGGGGTAATTCTGGAGCAAAAGTGCTGATGTCTAGATTATTTCTGACTGCAGTGAATACGAAGAAAGAGCAAATGGAGAGAGCGAATTGGTAAGGAGGAAAACGCTTTGAACAATTTAAACAAAATCATTTACACCTCAAGGGGGTGAGCGGAGAAATGAAGGAGAGAGACTAACTTAGCTTTTTTTTTTTTTTTTTTTTTAGAAACGCTCACAGTTTATCATCTACAGGGTTTTGTTTTAAAAGGGAAGCTATCAGTCATTTATGAATTCTTCAGAAATTGGTTTCAAATACAAGGCAGGAATACACCCGGGGTGGGATGATGTATCACAGGGTATCGCACGCACTCTTTCTCACACTCCCCAATCCTGTCCTCTCCGACAGTCTCTCTCGACCAATCCCTCTCACTCCTGCATTTATTTCTGTTTATACCCGCCCATTGTATTTTCCAATGAATTAGTTGGGTCCGTTGGGTCTATTAATAGATTTATTAAAAAAATAAACCACAGTAGGGCTGAAATATCTCAAATATGTACATATTGCGATATGCGTAACGCAAGCGCTTATATATATAATGAATGAAGCATGTTAACGTTAATCAACGTACCATTTTTACAATAAACATACTTGATACACACAAATCATATTTCATCATTCGTACAGGCTAGCAATAAAAACAATATAGCCATGCTGTAACAGTGTTCACCTTCGCATCATCAGAATATTAGAAACATCCACTGCCACTGTGTTTGTTCACAAAAACATACGTTAATATAACGACATCTGAAGACATATAACGCTCCAAACGGCCCAATGCGCCCGAGGCATTTTTTAAAAAGAATAAACCTCAACATTTTTTTTTTTATTTTGCTGTCTCTTTTTATTTTGGGCACGTCACTAAGGAAAGGTGATTCATTTAAATCTACGGTTTACAAGACCATCATGTAAGCTCTTTATGCATCCTCAGTGTACGAGTACACGCCCCCATGTGAATTGGGGCTTTCTGTGTACATGGATGAGCGCATTATGATTTCCCCTCGCTCTCCTGAAAACCTCCTGATGGCCCTCTGTCCCTGAGAATCATCTTTCCGAAGGTGTGAAATGGATATTCAGCATTTGTTAAACTGAAACCAGCAACAGGTCAAACAACAATATGACCTCCAGCAGAGAAAATTGAATTTAAGAACGTAGAAAGGGCAAATGTCTCAAAAATTTGTTCCTGTACCTGTATTGCTGCTCTCGCTCTCTATTTCTCTCCCTCTCTCTCTCTCTTTCTCTTTCTCTCTCTCTCTCTCTCTCTCTCGCACAGGCTTTGCAGAGATAGCGATAGGCAGGAATGGAAAAAAAAAACAACTGAGCTGAAGGACGTTTTGTCAATAAGTAATAACCACACTGTATTAGAGGCATATTTAGGCATGAGAATCCCACTAAATTGATTTAAAGTAAAATCGTTTAGAGAGGCAGGCCTCAGAATAAGCAATGTGTAGACCTGAGATTCGCCCTGGTTTAAAGAGAGTGTACTATGCACCATCCTCTTGAGGAAGAGGATCATCAAGATCTTCATCCTACACTCCTTTGCGAACTCACAGTTAGAACTCGACGGCTATATCTCTAAGAATTTAAGGCTAACTTTACACGGCTTCCTTTAGATGAGCAAGTCAGTGTAACAGTACACTACATTGCAGTGATAGTCTTACAAAGACTTTTTAATGCTTATCCACTGATCGTTTGTTCATGACTACAAATAAGGCTCATCGATTTGAAGTGGTTCGTGTCGCGTTGAATTTGAAGCAGAAAAATAAATGCACACTTCACCATTCATTAAAGGTTCTGTTTCTTTATTTCTTTTCTTTTTTTTTTTTTTAACAAGCCATGTCATTATTCACTAACACTCACCAATCTATGAAATTTCTTCCTTTTTTTTGATGTCTCACAGAAAAAAAAAACCTTCTGCAGCACCTTTTATATGTTGAATATCGATGGTCTGGTACAAGCGTACGTCTGATCATACGAAGAGAACAAACTTTTTATGTTCTCAGTATGTTTAAAAAAAGAGGTAAAACGACGTACGACATATTGTAGTGGTAGAGGTGGGCGTGGTTAAATTATCCTGGTGCAGAACACGGCGTGCAGAGCATTCAAGTGTGTCAGTGTTTGATACGTGTGTATTTTAGTGCCAGAACTTTGATATTCAGTGCACGAAAGTTGATTGTGAATGTTTTTTTTTTTTTCTGTGAGACTAGGCAGAGTTTTTCATACACCGAAACACTGTTAGCCAGTTGACGACCCCTGCTCTATGGCATATTGTGCATTCCTCCTGCTGCGATAATGTTTTTCCTAGCAAGGCTTCCGATGGGTTGTGTGTTGCTGAAAAATACACTTCTGTAGGTATTTAAAATTAACAGCAGGGGACAAGAAGCTAGCAATGGTGAAAGATGGAACAAAGCAAGAAGAGATAATGACAGGAATTGACTTTTCACTGTTCCCCGTTCCTCTCATCCTCCATTATCGCTATGTTGTTTTTTTCCCCCTTGCGGATTTCATTTTTAGCGTGGTCATTCTGGAATGAATATATTTTTCTGACTTAATAGGCATCCGTATCATTACCCTCAATAAGAGCCATTTCCCAAAGGCGCTCGTTGCTGCGAGAGCTAGTATATGGAGACACTTTTCAAAATCAGACTTAAAGGGACTGGAAATATCTTGTCAGATATCATGAGTTAAGCTATTCTTTTCTCATCCCTTTCTCCTAGTCTACCGAGTTACAGCTTGGATATCTGCTTTATCAGATGCATGGAAGGAAAGAGCAGACTTACAATGAACTGAGCTTGTTTATGTGTGGACAGGCCCTGCAGCAGAAGCCTCATTATCTCGGGCCCTTGGTTGTTGGGATCGTGGCATTGAGGAGAAGCCGGTAGCTAGGAGATGGAGGGGAGCCAGCACTGTTTAGGCACTTCTGCTCATTAGGAACTCTCCGTACTGCCTCCAGGAGAGTCTTCAGTTCACTGGACATAGCGAAGGCCAATGAACATACTGAGACAGAAGCCTTTACATCTTCCTTCTGCCTTCTTCTGCTGATTCTGTCTTTTTAAATACATTCTATCTCAATAGTCAAATCAAAATGGTTCTTCTCTTGATAACTGTTAAAAAAATAATGTGGTCGATAGAATCACTTGAACATGTGAACATGGGCTGTACACACAGATCTGGACTGTTCAGTCAGTCTGATTTATTAAAGCTCACTGTACAATTCGGGGCACTCTTCATATACTTTTCATCACTACCAAGACCACCTTCTGCCTCTTCTGTTTGATCTTGCAGGGGGAGAAAAGGATTATTTGCCTTCCCCATGTGGCATTCCTGGGAGAAGAAATGAAGAATGGAGAGGAGATAGTAATCACAGCAGAAGCGAAGGCTGAGAATGGAGGTCATCTCACTGGAGCGTATCGGGCGCTGAAACCAGCTGGTTTGAGCCCAACGAGAGCGCCCGGCTTCAATACACGCAAGGAAATTATCACGCCGACGCTCACCTTGAATCTTCTTTAGCTATTGCCGTCGCTATGTATAGGGCTGCTGTGTATCATCAGTCAAGCGACAATGACATATGCGCCAAAAGAAAAGCGATGGTTTCGGAGTAAATGAAAAACATTAGAAAATGCTGAAGCGGTGTCCTATCTGACTAATAGTGTTAAATTTATAGTCCTAAGCATTTCTCCGACAAACTTCTTTTTTTTCATCTCTTTTTCACTCTTTCTGTACTTACTGAAGGAATCACCTTCACTAAACTAAAAGCGATGGGATCCACAAAGACTCTTGATGCACAAAGAGAGCACTCCTGCATTCAGAGATCAGTACGCACTGTCAACTATAAGCTGCAAATAAACTTTTCTGTGCAAAACGACAAAGAAACAGTATTTTTTTTTTGTCTTTCATAAGTTGTGACATTGAAATGCAGATGAAATTGAACAAAGCGGGAGGCTAAAGCATGCCTGTAGTTTGTGAAAGTGCTTTACTAAAGATGCTGTGTCGTTTGTTTTCAAGAAGTTTAATGGAAAAGATTATTGAGAGGTTAAAAAACCAAAAAAAAAAAAAAAAAGTTTGGCTCTGACAGCTTATATTAGTTTGAGCACAGTTTTTATAATAAATTAAAGTATGTTAAGGGTGCGTTAGGTAAGAATAGTCCATTTTTTTCCAAGATTTGTTCTCTAAAGGTTAAATACTGTAGGCAGGTTCGACTTTTGATTTATTTCCTTTTACTCCTTGTACTCGCCCTCGATTCCTGACCATCGTCACAAAGCCCTGCCGGTTTTAGCATGTTCTGCATATCTTCCCGGTTTTTTGTACGAGTAAGGAATAAAAGCGATAAACTACGGCACCTTTGAAGTTAAACATCCAGGTAAAACTTGACAGCTTATGTTTCTGTAACACCGCATTTTTAGACCCACATAATGAAAAGCAAGCATCTCAAACTTCTGTGTGCATTGGAATTAGGCCAAATAGGTCTCGCTTAATCTCTGCTGAGTATGTTTGTTTGCCTCAGAATGTCAGAATGCCTTCGGGCCCGTGTGTGTAGGAGCTCCAAACAATGTAGATACTTTCTGTACACATGCTCTAATGCTGCCTGGAAACTGGAGAGATTTACAGCTCGAATCAACATGCAGAAGCAGACAGTCAGCAAAGAAAAATAGCAGTAGATTAGTTATGTGTGTGTGTGTGTGTGTGTGTGTGTGTGTGTGTGTGTGTGTGTGTGTGTGTGTGTGTGTGTGTGTGTGTGTTGGGGGGGGGCGTCTCTGGATGTTTATCCTTTGGTAAATATTTATCAGTTCAGGAATGAATAATAGCCTGTCTTACATCTAAATCACCTTTCAAATAAAATATTTGCACTGCTTTAATTAGAAAGAAAATGGATGAAAAATAAATTGTGGAATTCGTTTAATTTTTACTGATGTTTGTTTTGGTTATATTAATATTAAAGCTGTTACAAAAGATTTCTCTAATAATCTTTTGAATGTAATTATAGTAGAATATCAGTATGGCTTTTATTATTACTTTTTGGGCTGTGAATAGAATATACGCTGTTTCAGACTAGAACAAAATTATGTCTTTACTTATCTAAAAATTGCCTCACTCGGTAGCTTTTATATAAGCTTATACATGTTAGGTGTGCCAGATGCATTCTGCATAATTGCCTCCATAGTGTGCCGTGAAACTCAAATCCTTATATTTATATTTACATCATGGTGCCAATAACAAATCCAAATTTCACGTTTAATAATAATAATAATTATTATTATTAGTAGTAGTAGTAGTAGTAGTAGTAATAGTAATAGTGGTAGTAATAGTGGTAGTGGTAGTAACAGTTAGAGGAGGAGGAGGAGTAGTAGTAGTAGTAGTAGTAGTAGTAGTGGCGGTAGTAACAGTTAGAGGAGGAGGAGTAATAGTAGTAGCAGTAGTAGTGGTAGTAGTAACAGCTAGAGGAGAAGGAGTAGTAGTAGTAGTAGTAACAGCTAGAGGAGAAGGAGGAGTAGTAGTAGCAGTAGTAGTAGTAGTAGTAGTAGTAACAGTTAGAGGAGGAGGAGGAGTAATCGTAGTAGTGGTAGTAACAGTTAGAGGAGAAGGAGTAGTAGTAGTAGTAGTAGTAGTAGTAGTAACAGTTAGAGGAGGAGGAGGAGGAGTAATCGTAGTGGTAGTAACAGTTAGAGGAGGAGGAGGAGTAGTCGTAGTAGTGGTAGTAACAGTTAGAGGAGAAGGAGTAGTAGTAGTAGCAGTAGTATTAGTAGTAGTAGCAGTAGTATTAGTAGTAGTAGTAGTAGTAGTAGTAACAGTTAGAGGAGGAGGAGGAGTAGTCGCAGTAGCAGTAGTGGTAGTAGTAGTCGTGTTGGTGGTAGTAACAGTAAGAGGAGGAGTAATAGTAGTAGTAGGAGTACTAGCCATAGTAGTAGTATTAATGTTAGTAATAGTAGACAGGTAGGTTTGGTAGTGTGTTATTAATAGTAAGAGTGGTAGCAGCAGTAGTAAATGTAGTAAGAAAGGGTGGAGGAGTAATAGTAGTGGTATTATAGTATTGATCTTAGAAGTAAGGGTAGTAGTAATACTAGTAATATTAACAGTAGTGGTAAGAAGAGGAGGGGAAGAGTAATCGTGGTAGTGTGTTAATAGCAGTAGGAGTACTAGTAATAGTAGTAGTATTAATATTAGTAATAGCAGACATACAGTAATAATATTAGTAGTAGGGAGGGTAGTAATAGTAGTAATGTTAACATTAGCAGTAGTAGTAAGAAGAGGAGGGTAGAAGCAGTAGAAGTACTAGAAGGAGGGGTAGTATTAGTATTACTAATTTTAGTAGTAGTAGTAGCATTCATAGTAGTAGGAGGAGTAGTAATAGTATTAATATTAGTAATAATACTAGCAGTATTTTGTGTAACACTAAGTTCTTTCCATTCCCTGCTTGACTCCTAGTAACGAGTAACCATAAGGAACACAATGATGAGCTTACAGCATGAACTCGTGCCCTGTATGACTTTGTCTCACTTAGAGGCACTTCGATATGATGTTCATCTTTCTCCATTAAATCTGTCCAACCTACTGAAGGATGGAGGAGAGGAGTACACAGGAGAGCTTCCATTACCTCATTGGTGTTCCACCGGTGTCTCTCCTTGGGCAGGGAGGAGCATTTGGGAAGACATTCGAGCAGCTTCTTAGGCAGGTAGATTTTCAAATGTCCATGTTCATCTGGAGGCAAAAGAGAAGAAGAACATTCACATCGTGCTAAAAAAAAACCAAGTGATTTTCTTGGTGTTCCTAAACATCACTAGGAGATACGTATAACACTAATTGTTCTTACACATCAAAACATATTCATCTGAAAATCACTGGGTGAATAGAGGAGAAAAGCTCAGAAGGAAACATTCTGTTCTTGTTATGATTCAAAATGCTGTCTGAAAATCCCTGTTAAAAATGAGTACAAATGAGACATAACTTTTCAAGCAGTAAAAAAAATTAAAGAAAAAAGCACAAACGTAACAAGAACGCTGTATTGTTGTGAAGTGAAATGGAATGGATTTAAGGCACGAGGTGTGTGCAAACTCTCGACTGGGACTGCTGTGATTTTTTTGTTCTTTTTTTTGTTCTAAAACTATAATATTTCTTCTCCTGCTATCTAATCATGCAAGAGCGCACGCTCAAATACATAACAGGCAAATTGGGTGACAACGCAAAAGCATTTCAAGGTTATTGATAACCGTTTGAATCAAGGGCTCGGGCTTCTTAAGGAAGTCAATGTTTAGCCCTTAGGGAGAAGGAAGTTCCACATTGCGTGCTGAGCCTGCTTATGAATAAAAAAAAAAAAGCGAGTGAGTGAGTGAGAGTGCATGTGAGACAGAAAGGGACTGGAGTGTGTCCTCTAGGAACGCATAAAGACATTGGGCAGAGAGAGAGAGAGAGAGAGAGAGAGAGAGAGAGAGAGAGAGAGAGAACGTGAAGCTACAGATGAAGATGGTGAGTCCACGGGGATTCGGCTTGGCGAGCACTCAAGCCTCACGTTTAAGAACAAACAGATAGCCAGGGGAGAGAGGCACACGGTGAAGGTCAGGTGACTTTAAACTTCCACGCTGGGATCTGTATGTGCTTTACCTATGCATGAACTGATGGCCACGTGAATAATTTACAACGTTATAACAAGAGTAGCAGATGAGCGAGCCTGAAGGCCACTGTCTAGTGTTTCCAATAATCAATCCTAATCTTTACCGCAACAGACAAAATAATGTGTCTCAGTAACATTGTTCTGTCCAAAGTACATTACAGCGATGCGCTGAAATAACTTACTAAAATCTTACTATGGCTTAACATTTTTTTTTTTAATTATAATTTACAATGCAACACAACTTTACACTTCCCAGAAGTGGACCAAGCATGAATCATTAGCTCGCCCAGTCCGATGTTTCTGATCGACTTGTCTAAAAAGAGGGAGCTAGCATAATGTAACAGCACATGGCCACATAATTAGCTAATAATAATTATTGCAGTAATGCAGACTAAAGGAACTAAACTTTCCTTGTCCTGGGAGCTCAGGCTACTGATCTGTCCACACTGATCTCTTGACATACATTTGCAAATCGGTGTTCGTTCATGAGAGACAAAAAAAAATCTCTGTTAATGTTGGCTAGGTGCTTCAGAAGTGCAGAAGCATTCAGCTTCACAAAGGGCAACGCAACGAGAATGATAAAAGGACGAGACAAGCAAGCAACTTATTTACAAGGTAATTAAGGACAGTCTATATATCTGGCAACCTCCCATTTCTCCGCTGCCCTTGCACCTTGCTTCCTTTCAGCAGGTTTGGCAGGGTGATAGACTCATTCCAAAGGCTGCCATTTACTCTCAGTGTTCTGAATTAAAGCAAGAAGCTTTTAAATTATGCTGACACTCAAGACTGTGGCCTTAGGGACGAATTTTAATCACAGTGCCACCACCGTCTGCCAGACACCGGCCATGGTGTCTTTCTGCCACTGGCTACATTCCATGCTGGGGCCAACCGAACACAGTTAGAGAGCCTTGAAGGAATTTGGTCATGGAGGCTCTGTGAAAGGACACAAACGTATACTGTATACATACTCGTGTCTTCGCCGTACTCAATTATGTGTTTGTTAGCAAAATGTAAAATTTAAAATGGTGGAATTGATGAAAAGAAAAACTAATTTCTTATTTAGCGAGTGTATTGGAGGCAAGCGCGTGGGGACTCTGCATGAATATCAATGTGTGCTCAGCACTAATGCCGGTGCAGTGCCTGCATCCAGCCCATGTCTAATACTTCATCTTCATTACTTCTATGCCTTTGAAAAACAGAGGATGCACATTAAATGTACATCAAACCTTCCTTTCAAAATCCCACATTAAATCAGAGAGTCCTGGGTTAGTTACAGTTACACAGGAAGCTCTCATCTCATCTCATCTCATCTCATCTCATCTCATCTCATCTCATCTCGCCTCTTTTGCAACTTATACAAAATTAAAGAATCTCATAATATAATTAATTTATGGACCTTAAGCAAGGATAAAGGTCATTAAGTGATTATGGAAATCTGCTTTGTTTGTGGAAGAGTGTTGCAAGGAGAAACGTTAGGCTGAAGCTCTAAATGAGGCATACTAGACAAGGTACAAGAATTATTACAAATCGGATATAACGTTTTTCCACCAGATGATGAGGTACAGCGTGCAGTCGCCGGTAGTATCATGGGGAACGTCCTTTTCATGACAGATAATCCGCTACAGGCTTCCATGAGCACACAAAAGTGTGATCGGCGGATTCCGTAAGACCTGAGTCTAAAAACGGAAATCAATCACTACTCAAAGAATTTACATAGGACTTATCTGAATTACGCCACTGAAAAAGGTAAATGGCCTTTTCCGTATTTCTCATTCGCCTTCAGTAAGCGCTGTACGCTGGTCAGGGTCGCATGGGTCTCGGGAACGCTGGGCGTGAGAATGAGAACAGGAATACACCCTGGATAGATAAGACTCCAGTTTGCATTCCCACACATTTATATACCTAGGGCAATTTAGAGGAGCTGGTTCACCTACTAGCATGTCTGGGGAGGTGGGAGGAAACTCATGAGAACACTGGAAGAACATACAAAACTCCACAAAGTCTGTAGCCCAAGTTCAGGATCGCACCGTGAGCCTGGTGACACATCAGCACTCCCTGCCGCACCTCCATGATGCAACTCTCATTAATTCTGACATCATGAATACTTTCGGTGTAACTCAATTGAGATCTTTATACCAAAACATACTATGACAAGCTAAAAAAAAAAAAAAAAAGTTTCATCCAGTCTGATGAGCAATGAATCTGTCCGTTCTGGGCAAACACAGCATGGCTCTGTCCTCCTGCGCGTCCCCTCCGAGGATTACTGCAAATCCGCCTTCCGTAATGACTTTGCACTGTTTGCACGCGCAGCTTGGCTTGAAACCAGCTTTCTGTCATGGTAACTGTATTAAAAAAAAAAGAGAAGAATGGACACAGTGACTTCCAAAAGTCATCAGTGCTGAGTCAGTTTTTGATAAAAGCCATTACTTTTTCCGTTCCGTCGTCAGAGCTGATGGACATTTTCTGACGCCATGTTTGCAAATAAGGATTTCTGCTGCTTCACCTGTCATAAGCACTTTGTTATAGTGTTTGTCAGCGTATGAATTGTCCTCTGCTGACTTTCAGAGCTCTTTTGCAATTATTTTCAAGTTATTAACCAATACTGTACATAATGGTTCAGAAGGCCAATTTAGAGAGACAAAACCAAAAGAAGGAGGCATTTACAAGATCTTATCCTTT
Source organism: Pangasius macronema (assembly GCA_037577455.1). Classification (NCBI taxonomy): domain Eukaryota; kingdom Metazoa; phylum Chordata; class Actinopteri; order Siluriformes; family Pangasiidae; genus Pangasius; species Pangasius macronema. The sequence continues at coordinate 17,369,251 of CM074964.1, read as the reverse complement.
ATTCTCTCATTATATGGCAGGTTTACAGCACTGAAAATGCCATAATTTCCATATGACTTGCCAAATAGTGTGTAACTAACTTTAGGCCCTGTCCATGTGACCGTAAGGACGATATAAATATCATATTTTTTGATATTTTCAGCGTTTGCATTAAGAGTAAAACTTGCAGTAAAGAGTAAAGCCGAGTCACTTTAAGACTGACTATCTGTCAGTGTCAAATAATGAATATTTCTCATAGGACTGTTATATAAAACAGTTTTATATTATATAAAACTCTATATTAAACTCACATACATCAAGAAATAATAATTAAAAATTTCCATTCAGCTTTTTATTCAGTAAGTCGTGCTTTGTCAGGTCAATACAGTGGCTTCGTTCTGCATTCAAAGGAAAAAAAAATTACTTCCTTAAAATTACTGGCACCTTCGAGGTTGCCAGCATTCAAACTGGGAGCTTTGGAAATTACTGCACCCTTGCTGTGGGATTCAAGTAGACATGTTTACAACAGATATAGCTATGGTTAATATATTTCTTTTGTTTTCAGTGTAGCCTTTTGATATATTTTTTATACCTGTAAAACTGTCATACTTACATTAAAAAGCGGAAAAGAATCGAACCCCGTGAGTGAGATAGCTGTCAGTTAATTAGAAAACTTTCTACAATAAAGACAGCAAGAAAATGCTAGGGCAAGCAGCACTTAATGCTCCCAATACAGATATTAAAGGGTATCTTGGGAAATTTAGAATTTTTTTCCCTTCGTTTTTTTTTTTTTTTCCAAATAAAATTAATGCGACAGAAATAAAGGCTCATTGCACAGCAGCTCCAGGCAGCCAGGGAAAGGGATGGGTCTGCATGTTAATTTATCACGGTCGCTGATAAACTTCAACTAATCTTATGCATATTAGTCAGGTTGGTGTGGAGGCACTTATTAAAGAGTGGCGGAGCAAAGAGGGTTTCTTTGTTGCTCTTTACTTTGTGTGTTTGTGGGAATCTACAGGGCTCGGGACTCGGGCCTACGCTAAAATCCTCGGTCCTAGACATCAAACATCTCCTACGCGTTTATTCCTCGCGTACATTGCGGGTTACGTAAATACCAGTAGTGTGGCTGTCTATATGGTAATTTTTAAAGGACGAAAGGTGAACATGCAGACACTGCTAAGTCACACCCACAATATGTTATCTAATGGTGAGCCAAATGGAGACATGGAGATAATAATGCAAATACACCCCCGCACGCATGCACACACACACACACACACACACACACGTACTGTAGATCCTGTAATTTGTCATCCCTCTGAAAAGCTACGACGTGTATTACTATAATTCAGTGACAGTCATAGTAGAAGAGGGCTGAAGTTACAATCAGGAGTGTGTACTGAAGCGTGAAGCATATTAGCATACTAGGGTTTGGCTCAGGAAAAAAAACAAAAAAAAACATCACGAGCTTGATCCACGGAGCTGCTGAATAAATTATGAAAATATATAAACTGATTTGATGAAATAATGCGGTTTATATTCTCAACTGCAAAATAAAAATAAACCGCCCAGAGCTGCGAACAATAAAATGTCAATCGAATTAGAAAATGACTCGAAGCCTTGGACTCTGGCGAAATTGATTTAGCACCGAATTCTTTCTAGTTCGACTGAATTGAGGCGGGAAATAGACTAGGAGGATCTGTCTGAGGATCCGGGGTGATGAAAGGTGTTGATGTGATTCTGTCCGCACGTCCGAGGAAAGAGGCAGACACTCCAGACTGACCTACAGCCTGGTCCGTCTCCAGGTCCTCTGGTGTTAGAAAAGATCTGGATGTGGGTGCTAATCTGGGGCTTATCAGATGTCAGTCTTGTGTGATTCACTGTATTTGTCATGGCAGGCTGAGCAGGCGTCACTCCAGATAGCCGAGGGATAAAAAGGGCTGACATAGGGAAAAAAAAAAAACGATCTTGGATCAATAGTGCGCTCCTGCTTTGCCTTTGTGTCATGTGATGCTCTTTCAACTTTATTTTGCTATGAGTCGTGAGAAAGTCTCCTGAACAGGTTGTGACACCAACAGAAACCTGGAGGAATAAACCATATGAAAAACCTAGCATGATGAGCCACGCTTGCCTGAGAGCTTTATGGTATTGTGGTTGTCAGATAATCCATGCCATCAGAAAAAAATGCAAGGTGTGATTAAAAAAAAATATATATATCAAAAATGATAGGTAGAACGTATATTTTTCTCCTCACTGGACATCACTGCTGACATCGATTTACACTGAAGTTAAAATAATGCAATGTTTTAACATGGGTACATGAGTCCTTACAGGCAGAACCATGACATTGTTTGAAATGCTTTTGTGCTTCAGGTCACGCTGGTCAGTTTCAATTTCAGTTCACCCGCCCGCTCCAAGATCAATACCAATCAAAGCAGTGATTGCTCTATTGTTCTCTGTAATAATACTGCTCCTTTATTGACTCCGTCCTCCATTACCATCAGTGACCACATCTGCGTCTTTCAATACATCACGCCCCGGATAACTATCTGGCAGTTGAGTAGAGGATATCTTGTTTACACTTGTGTGGCTTAAATGCTGAATTTAACCATGGAAGCATCACCATCATCTCCTGAGACAATTTCTCTGATTGTATTAGAGAGGTTTACCGTTTAGGTTAGTAAGGCACCTATCCTAGAGGCCTTCGTTTGGCTATGCTGTTCTGATGCAATGATCAAAACGTGGTGCAATAACTGGTTCAATAAATGCTTGTTTCTCCAATAAGATATTGAATCAAACGCATTAAACGTGCATGCTCTGGGGATGTCAGAGTCTGAGGTTTTATAAATGGAATATGTAGTGGAGTAGCAGAAATTAACTACATCGCGAAACAACATCTTTTATAAGACAGCTACAGAAATTACACGTGCACGCGGGAACACGCATAGCTTAATTCAGAGAAACGGGGATATGTCTTGATAATGCTGCAGTTCTGATTTCAGGAAGTTAGCTCATGAGGGAGAAGCTGCTTACTTGTGCATGCAAGGGCAAGGAGGGGGGTACCAATCCGTATCTTACTCTTGGACAACAAGTAAATCCAGGCAGCTTTCGCTAACGGAGGCATTCATCAAGACAGGAGATATGAGAATGCTCAAATACACATGGAGTCAATCATGCAAATGAGTGTATGAATACAAATGGATAAAGAGCTAAGCTATGCATACAAAATGCACTTTAGACTGCTGGCGAACAATCTGTCCTCTCACGTCCCTCTCTCCACCTCTATCTCTCTCTCTTAATACCAGAGCATTTTATGGCAGACGTTGACTTTGTATCATAGGTCTTATGATTCCTCCTTTAACTTGTGCGGCATATGTGCGTTTAAATCAATACTTTGCTTCTCTTATGGATGTACAGTAACACATCCACAGATAGGCTTTCAGTGAAAAAAAAAAAAGAGCATCTAGTGAGAGACAGAAATGGCGGTGGAGTTCGGAAGCTTCGCGGGGTCCAAGTTAGTCTTTTCCAAACAGTCGCTGCTCTCAACTTTGACTTAGACCAAAATACAGAGCTATGCAGTCTCTCTTCTCTTCTCTTTGAGTGAAACACTTCGGCGTATCATTTATTTCTCTCTGCTCTGAATAAATCTTTTGATTATTCTATGTATCTCAATTAATACACTGTTCCACCAATTTGTGTAATCTTTGAGGCAGAGAGTTTTCTATTAATTGCTACAGCATTTTGGAAGCTAGTGTCACAGCTGATGAACTGTTCGAGAAATAGGATTTTGGGTTTGATACGAGAGGGAGCAAATGAATGCGCTGTCACCCTCGTGAAAAAGAGAAAGAAAAAGAAAAAGTCTGACTGTCTTAGTCTCCACAGTCCTGCTTCATCCTGTGTCATGATTCTTCTGCCAGAATATATGTGAATTTTTTTTTTTTTTTTTTAAATAACAAAGAATAGCTCAGGCTAGAGATAAATAATGACCTGATGCTGCTCTCAGAAAGAGACTGACCGAATAAACCGAAATAAAGTAAAGCAACCAGACTGACTGGGGTCCAGGTTCAGGATTGCCGGTGAGACTATTTCATCACCTGCATACTAAGTTCAGAAGCAGGTCCTACTTGAGATAAATACGCAAGACCTATACTACCAGAAGCAACTGAACCTCTGTTACAAACAATACTTCTCTTTTAGCACTGGTTTTGTACCTAGTAGTAGTAGTAGTAGTATACTTTATTGTCCTTGAGAGGAAAATTATGGACTACATGTTGCTGCAGACATACAATAAACAGATAATAACAATAAAAACAATGATAAAAAGATAAACTCAAAATAAGATCAAGATAAACTCTTGTTATCTTTCAAACTCACGGTTATTTAAAAACAAAAGTCTGACCTAGCTGACAAAATATATGCCAAGCGCGAACCTCCCCTTTACTGCCAGCGTTGTAGCGCCGTAGCTAAGCTCATATTTGCATACGTGAAATCTTTCAATCAGGGTTTAGGCCTCATCACAGCACTGGTTAAAGCAGCAAATGACCTGCTACTGGCCTCTGATCAGGGTCCTGTTTCGATGTCACAGATCACAATAAAGTGCCAGCGGCGACTGGCACATGATCAATGAATTACATTTGGGAAGTAAGCAAAGAAACGACTCCGCTGATGGTGTCTTTGCATTACTTCTGATTTGGAAACCTGACAAACTGAGCCTTAGTGGCTTAAACACCAACACAGCAAGAAACACAGAAGACATGTATCTAACCAGCCACTAATTACGCAGTGGAGCTTGTTAACAACTAGGCAGAGGAACCTTTTGCCATTTGGCCGCTGTTTAAACAAGCATCTCTTGGAAACAGTTTGATCACTCAGCGAAGACACTGAAAACCACTGGATAAAAGAAATTGAGCTGAGAAAAAAAACAAAAAAAAAAAACAAGGGGACATAACAGTGGTTTCTTTTTCTGGCATTCTTGGAAAGCGAGTGAGTAAACACACACACACACACACACACACACACACACACACACACACACACACACACACACACATGAGCTGATGCCTGGGCTCTGCTCAGAGTGTGCTGTGTGTTGATTAGGCATGACAATGAGCTGCTGCCTCCAAAAATATGCTGCGCGTTCCGGTGCACCATGGCCATGCATGAATAAACATGGTCTGTAATGAAGCTGAATGACAATGAAGCTCTTGCTTTAAAAAAAATAAATAAAAAAAAATAACCTGATCCACCAATAGATGACTCGCCTATTTCCCCACTCCTTCTCCCTCTCCCTCTCTCAAAAAAAAAAAAAAAAAAAGAAAGAAGTCACCCACAGAGCCATAGAGCGCTGGGTTATTTTGAATACAGCTCCTGCATAATGGGGACTCAGTTTCATCGATTTGATTCCATTAGCTGAACGCTACACTCCAGTAAACGTATTACACTTACATCTGTTCAAATCTATTACACCTGCTTCTTTCTTTCTTTTTCTGTGGTGTAATTACGACGTGATTTTACCGTTCGCGCCGACTATAAGAGAAACATCAAAGGTTTTCCTGAGCAAACTCTGCATGCAGTGCTAGCTTCTGGGTCGCTCTATGATACAACACTGAAATTAGCAAAATGCATGAAAGGGCAAATGATGTGTCATTTTAATGCTTGCTTGTTGTTGTTGTTGTTGTTGTTTTAGGGATGCAGTGTGAAAGTGCGCCAGCTCTCTTACTGTTGGTGTCGGTGTCGTCTCGGACACCCTTAGTAGCAGTGTGGCTGGCGTAGCTGACGGAAGTTCTGTACATTCGATCTGCATTACGAATTCTCTTCAGTCCTATGGGCGGCACAGCGAGGAGGGAAGAATGAAGGGAGGTTCTCTAAGTACAAGCATGTCATTTCCTTGGCTATATGTTAGCTTGCAATGTTTTTACTTGGTTATGCTTGCAGCCATAGGTTTAAAGTAATATATTGTGACAGGTAATGTATTACTTGGTTGTCATGCAGAAAAGTTCATCCAGAGATGTTTGAGATGTTCAGCGCTGGGTTTTTCTTTATATAATGTAGGCAAAGAAACAACAAGCATCTACAGATTTTTTTTTAAATTTTACAGTCATATAATCAGCAATTATTTAATAAAATATTTTAGGACAGGCAAATGAAATCAACCTGCACCCTGGTCTCAGACATGCTTAACGTCTGCACAACAGCAACACCATCCAGAAGACGGCAAATGCGCAATAAAAATTTGCATGTCACGTTTTTTAATTTAGCGGGATTCAGAAACACTCATCTGAATGGTGACAGTTTGACATTTCAGTGTGGACAAATTGATTAATCTTTTGGCTCTTTTGGGGAATAAATGTTCAGTTTCCCTTTTCAAGCACTTAAAAAAAAATAATCTGAAAAGATATTCTGCTACGTTTCTCACTGAAAGACTCACTCCCAAAGTGTTTTTTTTTAAACCTCCGGACAAGTGGGACACGACGATACACAATGTGACTACATCACAAGGTCATGTACGTGTACAAAAAAAAAAAAAAAAAAGCCTGACGGTGGTTTATTGTTGCAAAGGTCAGAAGGTCGTTGAAAATATCTTGCTGTTAGATGAAATGTGGCATGTTGCACAGTCAAACAGATCTCACTCTCAGTACCCTCAGTACAATTCGTGCAGAGTAAACGTGTTCGAATTATGGCGGTTCGGAGATTGTGATTTTCGCCATCCTTTTCTTACCTTGCTAATGAAGACTGTCTACAAATAGACACAGCTAAACAGAACGTAAAAGGTGTTATAATTCCCTCTGCTGCAAAACAGCCAAAAATTGTGAGAAATCTGACCGACAAGCATCCCAGACTTCACTCAGAGTCGGCAGGTTAGATGGCTAAACTTCTTATTAAGTGGTTAATTTGAGGCACGTGACTGCATTGATGCTGGATTCGCTTCTCCATCATCGCCGTCACAAATACGTGGTCTAGTTTTTACGCTTCCTTATTTTGAATGCCGGTGTTCAAAGCATCATAGATATCAACCACGCCAAACAGTGTAACCGTATGAATTAACGCTATTTACGAGTTAATGCACACTACACGGGTGCACCCTTCACTCTGTGAGCATTTACTCAACACTCGAACAGCTCGGTTTTTAGATTTATATTGGTGTCATTTGGAGTCGAACAGTCTTAGGTTGTAACCATGACATTTTTGTGCACGTGCTTGGAGAGAACTTACAACGTTAATGCTCAGACAATGGCAGCTTGCCTCAGCCGTCCTGACTGGTCAGCTCTATGCAACTCTAAGCCTTTAAAGACATTCTTGATATAATTTAGCTGGTAATTAGATCAGCCAGCTCATTCTTGTCTTTTCACTTCAAGGGCAATGAGACCTAACCTGGACTACTTAAAACCAGCATGGTACTAACAAGCTAATTTATCTTAGCTAACAAGAAAATGTTACTAGTAGCCTGATTACCAGATGATCTCATACGGATTTACAAATGTTTTACCTGTTAATGTTCCACTGTTTCTGTCGTCCGTTTTAGGTTCTTCATGCGAAGCAGCATTTTTCTTGTTTAACTGTGTGACTGGGTTTCAGTCACTGGATTTACGACAACTTGCTATTCTCACATTGTTGGGTAAAGAAATTGCTAAGTTTGCTAAGTTTTGAGTAAAAGTCATTTTCTGATAAATCCGAATTTTGGGTCCAAAGTATAAGTTAGGTATAGAGAATACTTCACACAGCACTGGTATCAAACTCCAGATTTTGGTGTTGTAACAGTTCTACTGTTAACACGTCATTAAAGTTTCATAAACAATTACTTTAAAAAAAAAAAAAAAAACTCACAACCAAAATAATAGGCCAATTAAGACATAATGAAGCTGTTTTGTACTACTACGCCCCCTCTCCCTCTGGTTGTCTGAACCAATCCATGAAATCGGCTCTAAGGTCTCTTAAGAACGAATAAGACTTTTTTTTTTTAACACAGAGCAAGCATAAGAGTATAAGAGGAAGAGAGAGAGAGAGAGAGAGAGAGAGAGAGAGCAGCCATCTTTTAATCCATAGCAGCCTCACTAAATTCAATTAGCTGAACAAAATTGCAGAGCTGATTCACCCAGCACAATTTAAAGGCTGCACCAGTTATATACCAGTGATGAGAATCTGATAAGTTTGCTATCAACAGCGGCTGCTGTTTATCAACCTCGGCCGTTGATCGCACTTCCCCAAGGAGTTCGTCTTTACACAACAGCAATTGCCTCAAGATTTCGCCTCACTGATATGATATCCTGACGTGTTCGGGAGGTAGGATGTACAGAATGTCCTGACCTTCTTAATTCCCAGCTCAGGAAGATGCAGGCTGTGTATCTGAGCGGAGTACAGAACTGACTGGCTGTATGTGTGAGAGAAAGAGAAAGAGAGAGAGAGAGAGAGAGAGAGAGAGAGAGAGAGAGAGAGGGGGGAACAGGAAGTTTCTCGGCCCATGGTACGTTCAAGAACGAAACTCTAAAGACATCTAAGGGATGAAGACTCTGCGTGGATCCTTGTAACATCTCCAGCTGTTTGCACAGGATGCAAGAACCACTGGAGAATACACTTCCTCTGTAAGAACTATGATATCCGTAGAACAGAACAAAAAGACTATGAGGTCCAGGAAACAAGGAGCAAGAACAAAAAACAAGACTGACAGATACAAATGCACGACACAGTTTGTTTCTGCTAAGGTCAAAGCAGGTATCTTCTTGGTATTAAAAAAAAAAGAAAGAAAGAAAGAAAAAAAAGAGCCTCAACCTTCTTTATGCGAAATTACTTTAACACGTTTTCCCATGGGCACACAGCAAACAAAAGGTACTGGTATCAAGGTTAGGTACCATATAGATATGTGTACATGTCTCAGCAGAGCCATAAATCAGCCATTAAAGTCGTTTCTTTTTGGTTTCCCTGCAAACTGTTGTTTGAGAAGCTAAACACGGGATGTCATGGGCGTAAAAAATAAACACGGATGAGAGTGAACTCTTAAGACAATCTGACCAAAACTAAGTCCCTCATTTGATGGAAAAACAATGTACATACTGTAAGTGTGATGTTGTGGATCTGAACGCAGCTCAATGTCGCCCCCTGGTGGAGCTCTCTTACACCCTGAGCATGGCACTTGAAATGAAGTACTTAATAAATGTCTAAATGTTGACAAAATCTACGCAGACACGGAATCCCTGATTAGCCACATCACAACTTCTCAGTCTGAATGAACTAAATAAAAGCACCTCGATTTTAAATGTATATATGAGGATCCTCTTCTGAGATAATGGCTCATATTCCCTATGGAAATTAACCTCAGTTGACTATACAGTGTATATATATATATATATATATAATCAGTGAAGCTATAAATGGTCTCTTATTTTTAGCACACGTAGGATTTGAAATTTCCTTTGTCTCCATCTTGTGGTCATTTCCATTAAAAATAACAAATGATGATTAAAAAAAAAAGATGTACACACAATATTAGCAATACTTTTCACTCTTTCCAGACTAATAACCTCATATACTTTAATTTATTTACTGTAAACAAACCCTGGAATAAATAAAACGACAAAGAAATACAACAACAAGAATAGTAATAATAATAATAATAATAATAATAATAATAATAATAATGATAATGATAATGATGATGATGATGATGATGTCTTGACAAACATCATACTTCATGCTTCAAATGTAACCTTGTGTTAGCTTAGCATAAACGTAACATGCCAATACTGTTCATAGTTTTTGGGGTTTATTTAAACAGTCGATAAATTCCCTAATACAATCCAAAGTTCGTTGGAAAATTCGCTTCAGCTCTTATTTCTAATTTCCCCTCATAGTTCGCTATTTGGAGAAAAAAATACTAAAACAAACAAACAAATAAACAAACAAACGTACCTTTCATTTTGCTGCCTCGTCAGTTTCAGGTGTTTTTTTTTCCTCTCTACCTTCCACAAATCCAACGTAAAACGCGCGCGCGGGCTGTTTGGCTCTCTAACGGTCTCTCTCTCTCTCGCTCACGCGCGCACAGCTGCCAGTAGTTTTTAAATTTAAATGGTTTCAACGGTCGAAAAACAAAACAAAACAAAACAAAACAAAAAGCCCAATTAAACAAAGAAAATATCAAATTTCAAAATAGGAGGAAGAAGAAGAAGACTAAGGACAGCCAGCTGCTGTGTTTAGTCACAGATTTAGAGAAAGGAGGAAGAGGAGGAGGGAGGAAGAGGGGGAGGAGGGGAGGAGGGGGAATCAATGACGTTTTCGTAGTACAGCGCAGTAAACCGGATCGAGTTTAAAAAAAAAAAAAGCGACACATCGCAGCACCACATCACATCACATAACACAACACCACTTCACATCACACGACACCACACAACACCACACCACAACAGATCACATAGCATCACATCACACAACACCATAATGACACAACACTATACAACACCAGATCACATAACATCACATCACACACCATAATGACACAACACTACACAACACCACACCAGATCACATAACATCACACAACACCATAATGACACAACACCACACCACAACAGTTCATATAACATCACATCACACAACACCATAATCACACAGCACTACACAACACCACACCAGATCACATCACATCACACAACACCATAATGACACAACACCACACCAGATCCCATCACATCACACAACACCATAATGACACAACACAGCACCACACCACACAACACCACACCAGATCCCATCACATCACACAACACTATAATGACATAACACCACACCAGATCCCATCACATCACACAACACCATAATGACACAACACAACACAGCACCACACAACACCACACCAGATCCCACCACATCACACAACACTATAATGACACAACACCACACCAGATCACATCACACAACACCATAATGACACAACACCACACCACACAATACCATACAACATCACATAACATCCCATCACATCACATCACACAACACCACACAAAAGCCTACATAATCTGAAAATTGAGGAACAGTTTCACTTTACGGTGGTGTTTCCTCTCCTCTCTGTGAGAAGACCAGGAGGAGGAAGATGAGATGTGATGAGGATGAGGATGAGGATGAAGGGTGGCGGTGTGAAGGAATCCCGCTTCACATCATAAGCGAGGTCATTTCATTCCCGGTTTTCCACACACACACACACACACACACACACACACACACACACACACACACACACACACAGAGTAATATCCTCTGTTTAATCACCCTTACACGCCGTTCCCATCTCGCTTTCATCCCTCTAACGTGCCTCTGTTCATTCCTCAAACACCAAGAACACAAATAATAATGATAAAAATAACACCATACCAATATATAAACACAACCTCAGCACACACACACACACACACACACACATACATACACACACAACACACACACACTCACACACACACACACACACACAAAACCGATTTCACTTTTCCCCCCTTTCTTTCTTTCTTTCTTTATTAATGAGCACAACTCCTGCTTTCATATCCTCACATGTAAGGGCTGGAAAAGCCTGAGCCAGATCTGAGCTGGACCTAAAGCTCGTCAGCGTTTCAGCTTTTCGCGATGAAGCGCAAAATATCACGCGCTCCGTCCTCCGTCACGTCCTTCCTTAACGGAAATCTAATCAATCACGAGCGCGTCACAAATACAGTGCAAAACAAATGCAGCCGCAATAATAATAATGCCAGTAATAATAATAATAACAATAATAATCCCGTTATTTTTCTCTCTTACCTTCCGGCTTGTTTTCGGCAGCCATTTCCCGTCCGCGCGCCACATCCTCCTCCTCCTCCTCCTCCTCGCGATCGGTACGGGGAGGGGGGGTGGGGGGGGGTTGAAAGTGAGATTGGGGGGGTTGGGGGGGGGGGGGGGTGTCTACCACGCGCGTTCACGAGAACACCGAGGGATGGGGACGCGCACGGTTGAAGACGAGCCCAAAAAATTCGCGTCTTTCATTGGTCAGAAAAAAAAAGCGTGTGAACAATCCCTTTGAAATAAACAAAATAAATAAAATAAAATAAAATAAAATAAAACAAATATTATTATAATATTATATTTGCAAAAATAAATACAATTATTATTATTATTATTATTATTATTATTATTATTATTATTATTATTTATTTCCAAGTAAATAAAGATAACAGAGATACAATCTATAAATCTTCAGCTATAAAACTTTCATAAATATTAACAGTTTTCTGCTTTTATTAGCGATTAAATCTGTGAAAATTTTGCACTTATATATTAAAAATAAAGGCAATAGAGCCTTTGTGTTTGAAGACAATGATTTATGAAACGTCACTGGTTGTATGAACTTGTTTTTTTTTTTAACTTTTAATTTTTATTTATTTCTTTAGTAGAATTATATTCTCTGCAATCAGTGCTGGGATTATATGTTATGATTGATAAAAGGATAAGCGCTTAACTAATTTCAATTAAATAATATAATAATAATAATAATAATAATAATAATAATAATAATAATAATTAAATCACGTCATCCATCCCGACTAGATCGCGCGCGAGGAGCCAACATGATGCTCCGTGCATAATTGTATTTAATTTATTTTTTGTTGATATGACGCACTATTCCTCCATGCACAAACCTATAAAATCTCTGTGCGCTTTTCACCGCGCCGCCGTTTGCATGCACGCACGAGCCGTTTGCACGCTCGTGCCCGTGCGGGCGCGCTGTTCTCCGCGTAAGTGCTGAAGGAGCGCGTGGTGCTGAACGGACAGCTCCACAGCGCGAGCCTTCTCGCTTCATCCAATCACGCTGCAACCGCAGGGTTGCCAGGTCTGCGCCAAGAAAACCATCCTTGACTGTGAATCGGTGAAACATTCCCAATGACACAATTCCTGACATTCCCGTCCAATTCCTAACCTCACAGAACTGATTTTAAACTCCAGCAGCGTTGTTATTTTGAAAAGTGACGTCACACATTCATTTTTGACAACTATCAGGAATGAAGGGACTGTGATTTTTTTTGGTACAAGGCAACAGGATGCACAGGGGTTGAATCTACTGTACTTTTAATATAGGGGTTCTCAAAGGTTTTGCAACCAGGTACCAAAAAGAAAGAAAGAAAGAAAGAAAGAAAGAAAGACAGACAGAAATCCCCCTTCAATACTGCAATATAGATTTATTTTATACACCATTTCATCTAACAATTTAACCACCATTAACACAAATAATTACAGGTTAAAACCTGGTGCAGATGAAGTAAACATTTTTGTTTTAATCTCTGATGAATATAAATCTTTACTGATGAAGAATAGGCTCTGCTGTTGTGTTAAATAATGTTTTAGGAGATGGAGAAGCTCTAATAACTTCATGGCTGCTTTTCCCACAAAGTGGGATTTATTTTACTGGATTTATTTTATGAATGTAATCCAAATATTAGGCTCATTGTTTAAATCTGTGCAATAATATTTAGACTTTTAATTGGAGCCATTTTTATTTCTGAACGTTCCTCTCACTCATGTGTATATACAAAAATGGTCATTCAACTTTATGTGACATTATTTACAAGCCTATTTGGCTTTTAGTGAATTGAGAGCAGAGATAAATGAAGAGGATTGTTCTGCAGTTGGAGGTGATAATCTCGCATCACAACATCTGTCATGTCTGAACCTCAGCTGAGCTCTCATTGCATGAGATTAACGCTTTCATGCATAAATTATTTAAAACATATCCACATTCTTTGATACATTTGCATGTTATAAGAAGTTTAACTTTTTCAAAATATCACTTATATTTAAAAAAAAAAAGTCCATGTCTAGGAAAAAAACATAAAACAACCTTTTGTCCAAAAAGGACTCTGTGAAGCATGGCCAAGGGGTCTGTAGTTTTTCTGTTGTATAAATAGCTGTACTCTAAGGCTGCAAAAAGTTTAAGAACCCCTACAGAAATGAAGATAATGATTTAAGTTACATTACAATAATGATCTCGAGTGACTTGGAGCTGATTTATTACTTACATTTTCCTAAAAACTGAAAATGGACTGTTAATCAGTGTGCACACTGTGCAGGAAAAGGTTAACTACTTTCCCTTTAAGACTCCAGCGCCATATTCAGGCATAAGCAGAAAGTGGTTTGGTCTGAAACCCAGAGTTCAGCCCATGCACAGTGCTCTGCATGCTGAGGATTTGAGGGTTTGAGGATTTGAGGATTTGAGCTGCATCCTGAGCTCCGGAGCGCGCGGCGGCGCCAGACCTCTGTCCCGTGAGTGGGCGGGGCTTCCTGCGGCGGAAACATGGCGGCTACCATGGAAAATGAATCAGACACAGGCAACGACGATTATTATTCCTTGCTGAATGTGAGGAGAGAGGTAAGAGCGGGTCGTGGGGAGTGATGTTCATGCAGACGCGGCTCTGAGCTCGGTGTCGGGACATGATGTCTCTTTTGTCCTGCATCCGTCTCAAATCACTGTGCGTGCGGCTCTGCACCCGGGACATCTTCTCACATGACATGATTTCATTTCAGACTGTAGCTAGAATATAATATTTTCAATCCTTGCCAGTTAATATGTTCATTTTGTTGGTATTTACGCATTTATTTTCAAATATATGATCAAATATCTAATATATCTGATGCAACCATTTTTTGTTACAGTTAATTAATTAAATTTAATTGGTTAATTAAACAGAGCTAATCAAGAATTTGCATTTTATTACATCATTTGAATTTAACTGGTGCAGCTGGATGAATTAATAGATAATCTTTTGTTGATGATGAAAGATATAAAGCTATCAAATAGGGTCTGAGTTTAAATTAAGAGATGCAGAAGCTGTACTCATTTCAAGCTTGATCAGTTTATTTTAAAGGAGCCTTTATTCATCACATATACACTGCAGTAAAGTGAAATTCTTTTCTCTGCATATCCCTGGTTGTTAGGAAGTCAGGGTCAGAGCCATGACACATACGTTGTCCCTGGAGCAGAAAGGGTTAACGGCCCAACAGTGGCAGCTTGGAATTGCTGGGGTTTGATCCTCTGACCTTCTGATCAGAAACCCAGTGCCTTTTAAACATTGCGCAACCTCTAAAACCGTACAACAGACCTGGGTTGTACATCTACAGGACGTCTTCTTTAGGCTATCAGTATACTGTCAGATTCTTTTACGCCAAATGAGGATGGGTTTGTTTTTGAGTCTGGTTCCTCTCAAGGTTTCTTCCTCGTGTCATCTAAGGGAGTTTTTCCTCGCCACAGTTGCCTCAGGCTTGCTCACTAGGGATAATTTTGTCTAACACCTAGGACTGTTGCATGTTTTTCTGTTTCTTATGTTCTGTAAAGCTGCTTTGAGACAATGTCCATTGTTAAAAGCGCTATACAAATAAAATTGAATCGAATTGAATTCAAAGATATAGTATATGGCCGTGAAACTGATCAAAATGAACCCATTTCATAAAAAAGATCACATGTCTTTAGACGGTACAATAACAGTTTTATTGGTTGTCCATTTCTGATCCTGATCCTGATCCTAAGGCTACTCAGGAAGAGCTGAAGTCCTCGTACCGGCGGCTGTGCATGCTGTACCAC
>CM074964.1:17321506-17339795 GCA_037577455.1 Pangasius macronema | reverse complement strand
TGTGAACTTGCCTGAATCGACCATGATGTCCTCGTCGTCGGCGGATCCGTCTTCATCGCGGAACACCACCTGCTTTCCCTGGCGTATCACCGTTCTAGTGCCGGGGAACCCCTCCATCTTCAAGACCATGGCTTCTCCCTCAGGCAGCGCCAGCCTCTCCCTGCTCGCGCCTCTGGACTCAGTTCCCGAGCTGGCCGAGGAATCCCAGCACGCCCGCTCCGCCTCCGGTTCCTTTTTGCAGCCCACGGTGCCGTGAGGGCCCGAGCCGAGCGGAGAGCTGGTGCCGGCGTGAGCGGAGCGCTCGGTGTACGGAGGCGGCGTAGAGATGCTGATGTAATCCTCCGGCTCCTCCTTGACGGTGCGACCGAAAGCAGAAATCTCCGCTCTGGTGCCGGAGGGAAACGGCGGGAAAGGTCCGGAATCGTCGGGCTTGCTGTTCTCCACAGGCTTCTTTTTCTTCTTCTTCATCTTATCGGCTTTCTTGCGTCCTTCGAGGAGGAAGCCTGTCGACTTGGGCCGCTTGTGGAGCTCGGGCTCGTCGTTCGCGGGCCTCTTGAAGCCGCTGAAGCTCTTGCGGCTTTTGTGCGGGGGCTGGTCGGGAGAGGGAAGGCCGTCGCTGTCTGCCGTGCTGCCCGTGCTGTTGGGAGGACTCGAGCTGCTCCTGAGCGGCGCCTCCTGCAAGAACGGAGGAGCTTTTAGAAAAACACAGAACAGAACAATCTGCCTCGGGGTGAAAGCAGGTTTTAAATCGTGTAATACCTGCACTTTTACACTCTTAATCTTACTCACGTTCTATACCAGTGCATGCAGTAACATTAGGATTATTATGTTTATTAGGAAAATTACTACACTCTGGTTCGTACAGAAAAAGCGTGCTTGCGCTAATAAGGATATTAGCGTATTTGTAGCCGTCCTGTGAGTTTGGCGTCATCTTGTGCCACCTTCCTACTGGTTCAATTTTAGACGAGCGACGTAGCAGCTCTCACACTTTTGTTTCATATTGGATTACAACATTGTGATTGGATTATTAGATTATACTTTGTTGTTTTATTTTTTATAATTCAGGTAAACTTTTTCACTTACATTTCAAATATAAGACACAATAAAGTATAAAATAACGAAATATAATAATGATAATAATAATAATAATAATAATAATAATAATAATTAAAAAAAATAATCAACCCTGACATAACGTCTCTTTATATTTAATAATTTCCTGCTCCAAATCCAATCTTTTCCAGTTGTTACAGGATCGGATCAAATTCGCTCTTTTTCCTGATATCTGATCCACCTTTCTTTCTTTCTTTCTTTCTTTTTTTTTTTTTTTTACTGATCCTGGGTTTCGGATCGGCGCCATCTCTGATTACTAATAAAAAAAATAACAGAGAACCAGTTTACGTTACGTACAGAACTTCATAAAATAAAAGAGAACGGCCACATAATGTTCTGCGATGTTCGTTATATAACACTTTGACCTGTGTGTGATATCAGCATGCGGTTTTCATCTCTCTGCTCATGTGGTGGTTATAAGGCATCGTAACTTGTCACAAACAGGAGTCTAAAAACCTGTGGAAATTATTATTATTTTTTTTTTTAAATGACGTGCTGCAGCTCTGGAACTGAAACACATCCGTCGTGCAGAAATGTAGGAACTCATCACCCGCGCTGACATTTCATGCTGCTTTGACGCTGCTTTAGCTGACATTTGTAGGAGAATAAATTGCGAAATGTGTTTAACCGCGTAAGAACCCGTATGATTATGACAACAACAACAACAAAAAAAAACACTCGAGTCATTATGACGATTATGAGCAACAACAGAGGAAATGAATTTTCATTCCACGCCATGCGAACACGATTCGCTGCTGAAACCTTCGCGTTATTACGAGGTTCATTTCTTTAGAAACGCTCGGCTATGATGTAGAGCCACGGGACTATATTAATCATAATTCTGTGCTTGAAATCTTGGAATAAATGACTTTTGAGGAAGTGAGGAATGACACTCACCGCGCGTTTACTCTAGCAAGAGAAATATCAGAGCTTCTCTCTTGTGGGCGTGGCCTGGCCAACGTTTTTCCACTTCTGCTGAGATACATTTGTCACTGTATTCGCCTTCTAAAGCTAACGGATTAACCACGAATTAAACGACGCAATAATCAGTGTAGAAACGGCTTGTGCGCTCACCAGAGGCGCCAACGATCTCTGCTACTTCCTTCCGGCTTTATTTTTCTTCATAACGTCTCTATATGCAGATCATGAGGTCATATATATCAAACTAAGGTCGCACGTCAGAGTAACTGCATGTAGGAAAAATAAAGCTGTGAGCGGGGAATTAAAGAAACTTCGGACCCCATGCGCCACAGGATTGGTCCCAGGAATCGTTCCAGCCAATCGTTTGTTCTCGTTTCATACCCAATTTGCATAAAATTGAAAAAAGAAAAAAAAAACTTAACAGCGATTTACTCTCACTGGTTAGTGAGATTTGGATATTTTTGTATATTTTTGTTCGTTTCTTGAAAAGTTCAATACTTTTCAATACAGTCAATACTTTTGGCACAAATGTAATTTTACACACACACACACACACACACACACACACACACACACACACACACACAAAGTTTTTAAACAGAACACACTACTCACCTCCTGTGGATATGGAATATAACCTGCATAGGCCAAGACGAATGTGCAAAACTTGTTGAAATCTTCCACTGTCCTTTTCCTTTTGTACGTTGGACTGTAACCCTGCAATCAAGACATAATTTATATCATACAATTAGACAGAGGAGTGTCAGGTCGAGATGATATGTGCCGTATTTTTCCTGGCTGATCCGCCGGCGTGAGTGCGTGTGACATGGACATGACGGGAAGAACCGCAGCACAACTTGTCCTCCTAAAGCTCATCACCATCAGAAGTCACAAAACAAACAAACAAACAAAAAAAAAACCCTTGCAGCCGAGAGAAGTGCCAACACTCTGAGATTTCACATCGATATCTGATCAAAAATTAAGGGGGAAAAAAGAACCAAAAATAATAATAATAATAAAACAAGATTGCTACACCATGATCAGTGTGACGAGAAAATCCAGACTGAAATTCAATCCATAGCTACAAAATCTGCTGGTCAGAATGGACCAACGCTACTAAAATCAATCTGAATTTATTTATTTATGTATTCATTCATGAAGAAATCTCTCTTTTTATACTGTAACAGACTGGACAGGCGAACACGTATAGCGCACTTGGATGGATGCTGTCGAAATGTAAACGCAGGATGGACAGCAGGAGGACACGAGCCGATACGTTATTGCGACTAAGGAGCCGTTTCCGATATAGATAAATTTTGCTTACATGCGGAACACACTCGGTGCCGTGCTGTAAACGGAAAATAATCAACAACGGGGTGGTGTGATGAAGCTAACGAGTTCACCTTACTGTTCATTTCCTACAGCAGCACATCCTGAAGTTTTATTCATTCCTCTTATACCACAGCGATTATATATTTTATTTACGAACAACACGCTGTCGTTTTTTACTGTTTAATGTTGTGCGTAAACTCGTCACTAAGTCAGTAAAAAAAAAAAAAAAAATAAAAAAGCACTGACACTTTAGACTCCTTCCATAAGTGTAAAATTAATGTCTCCTTACAGAAAAACTTCACTATATCAACAATCACACGTTTTATTTTATTTTTATATGTTTATTATTACTGCATCACCCGCAGTACGAGTCTCCATGAACGCCCCGTTACTATAGAAACGATAACGTATTAGAACGAGTGTGATTTGAAGCTCCAGTACTGCTACTACTACGTCTATTAAACCACTCTGACCAATCAGATTCGAGAATTCAACAGCGCTGCGTCGTACGTGTAAGATATCGCGAGATTTGACCAGCAATGAGCTACAGCGAGCTAACGGGATTATCGGCAACTTTTTTTTCCTCTCTCTCTCTTCTTCTTGTTCCCAAAACATTCAGCTTAGACGCAGAAACATAAAAAAGTTCAACAACTGCGAACCACAAAGACACTTTAATGTTGCTGGAAGACAAATTCATCTCCAAAAGTGACGCGCTGTTTTGTGTATTTTGACCACTTTGCGAAAAATAAATAAATAAATAAAACCGGTGTCCTTTGCTAATACCGACCACCTGTCACATTAGCGAAGCGAGAATGCAGCGATATAATAATGACACGGCTTTATTTCAGACTTTTTATCCACAATAACATTACCTAAAACCGATTAAAATAATGTTTGTTAAAATATACTTCATTATACGCACCAAATCAGCGATGCTAGCTCTGGATAAACCGCAGCACTGAGTGACAACTAGCATACAGCACAACATGTAATTTATATTTATATATTAATTAACTTTCTCTCGTTTGCTATGTTTCTAAAAACACACACACACACCATGTCAATATTTACTACATGTGAAAGTTTTAAGAAGTTTAAGAGTTTTCGAAATTAATGAAAAAGAAGTGACGCTAGCTGGCTAGTCAAAGAAACGGGTGATGTTTGTTGTTTATTTGTTATGCTAGCAAGACTCACAAAACTAACACTTCGGCTGATTTACGAACTAAAACAAAAACAAAACATACACATATAACTGGCATAATGTTACCTAAATTTACACTCTGACTGAAACACGTACAAATCGTGACACTTTCGTGAAAACATTTTTTTCCAAATCGTCTTTCTTTAGCTAGCTCCATTCAACAGTGACTAGCATGCAAAAAAAACTAGCAAGCTGGAACTATTAACGCTTTTTATTTAAAAAACAAATAAATAAAAACACAACACCTGTATATTGGCTTAATTCTCGACTAAATATCTACACAGACACCGAGTGAACACGATTAACAAATAAGTTTTGAGCATTTTAAACACAGGCAGTTTTTTTCTTGCTAGTTATTACACACAGCTAGCAAGCTAGCAAACTTCTTAGCAGGGCAGCGTTAAGAAAATAGTAATTATTTAAAAGAAAACACACACACACACGCGTGATACTATTTTCACAATTATATTTATGCTTAGAAAGATGAACATGTTTAAAATTATGCCTATATGTTGAATAAACATGTCATACCTGTGAGTCAAAAGCGGATGTTTTAACGTCGGAGTTGTCCATTTCTATGAAGTGGAGTGAAAATAAGTGGGAATTTCGAGGCAGAATTCGAGTCACTGCAAAGTTTAACACACAACAAAACATGTTATGAGCTGATTAAGTTATTTTTTAACATTATAGTTTATAAAAACATGTCAGGAGAGTATTAATCCAAGTCAAATGCAGACATGTACACAGCTAATCAGGCTAGTTTGCACAATTATACATGATATCTGTTTGTTGTTTTTTTTGCTTAGATCTGTGTCTCATCTGTTATACTGCTTATTATTATAACTATAACAATATTTATAAATATTATTATTATTATTTATTACGAATTATCAAGGCTGTTTGGTAAGTAGCCAGACACGTAAACTCAGCCATGTTTGCTAACCTGTGTGTTGCTGTGTCACACGGTTATTGTCATATTAATATTAAAGATCATTAATGCATAACTAACTCGAATTGTTCATAATGTTTCGAGTCATAATTTGTCCAAAGCCAGCTTATTAACTTTATCCAGCTGTCCACTGTTAGCTAATGCTAATGCCGCTGACAGCTATCGGTAAACAGCTGATATTTGTTGTTGTTGTTGTTGTTGTTGTTGTTGTTGTTGTTGACACTGCGATTGTGCAATCGTTATGCTTTTCAGTTGTGTGCAATTAAAAAAACAGAAGCTATAAACAAGACCTCAAGTGTAAGCTAGCATGATTAACCTGACTAGCCGTCTAACTACTTTTAGAGTTACAGTGCAGTAAAAGTGCAGTTCCTGCTAAATAAAGCGGACGTTTGTACCTCAGATCGACGACCCAAGCGATGACAGAGGTCGGAATCGACAGGACGATGGGTGTAAAGTCCCAAATTTACGTGAATTTGCAGGTAACGGGTCTGATGTTACAGTGAAGTCGCACTAAAACAAGCGCAAAGCTTCAAAAAAGCTAGAAAACCTCCCCCGAGCGCAGCGGCCAGGCTGCGTCCTCACCGGGTGCGTTCGAGCGCATCCACACTGCACACGGCTCTGCGCAGGATGCGCAGGACGCGCCTTAAAAATAAAACTCCTCTAAAACAGCTCTACAGGGAACAAATCTAAGATAAGATAAGATAAACTTTATTAATCCCCTTTATTAAATTTATTAATTATTTATTAATATTAACTTTATTAATAATTAATTAATTTATTAAACTTTATTAAATATCAGCGAGTCCAATAAGTAAGGAATAAAATACACCATATTGCCAAAAGTATGTGGACACCTCACTATCACACCCATATGCACATAACATCCCATTCCAGATTTATTCCCCCTCTGCGTTTACTGTTATAATAATCTCCACTCTTGAGCGAAGTCTTTACACTTGATTTGTGGCTGTGGGGATTTGTGTTCATTCAGATTGTGCCAGCTCCAGTAGACAGAGCCCAACCCTACGAGGATCCTGAGGCAGCCAGAGATGGACCAGCTCCAGCCGGTTTCTGCCTCATGAGGATTTGGGTATTTAAAGCAACGCTGCCAAAACTATGTGGACTTTGAGGAAGACAACAACCTCCAAATCAATATACACATAAAACTCTACATGACTAAACATAAATAAACTAAACAGTCGGTGTTCCAGTTCATCCCAAAGGTGTTCAGTGGGGTTGAGGTCAGGGCTCTGTGCAGGACACTCGAGTTCTNGCTCGCTTTGTGCACAGGGGCATCGTCATGCTGGAACAGGTTTGGGCCTCTGAGTTCCAGTGAAGGGAAACTGTAATGCTACAGCGTATAAAGACATTATATACAATTGTGTGCTTCTAAATTTGTGGCAACATTTTGGGGAAGGACCACATATGGGTGTGATGGTCAGGTGTCCACATACTTTTGGCCGTATGTGACAGTGACAGTAACTCCGCTTCATCACACCACTGCATCACTGATTATTTTACTACAGCAGCACGGCATGGAGTGTTTTATCCTTTATATAATTTGTCATGAGCTGTTTCAACCTTGAAAAGAAAAAATACATACATGTGCACAGACACCGTGGATGTTCACAAACATCATGGATTTGGAAAAGTAGCTGTTTTCCGTCATTTTGTTTTTAATTTGCAGCTTTGCATCACCATCAGGGCTACTTTTAGATTTGAGTAGAAGTAGAAAGGAGGATGCAGGACTCTTAATGGTGGTGTGCAGAGTTTAGCGTTGCTATTGATTTCCTTTTTTCCTTGCTTCAGCTTTTCCCTCTGTATGTCCTTATGCTGCTTAATGAACACCATTAATGCTGAGGTAGGGACAACTACATGCACATGAAGAGCAAGAGAGAGAGAGGGAGGGAGAGAGAGGGAGGGAGGGAGAGGGAGAGGGAGAGGAAGAGGATATGGAGGAGGATCAGATCACGTGACATTGTGTTTCTGTTCAGCAGAGGCTGGTGTGTGTGTGTGAGTTCATTCAGACGGACACACACTGGAGGACAGTTGCTGAGTCAGTGTGTGAGAAGACTCTTCATTCGTTCTCTCCTCTCTGTGAGTAATTCGTTTATATCCTTATCTGTTTTTTTTTGCTGTACATGTGTTATGCCTTCATTTAATGTCCTGCCATGTTCATGTTCATGTCCATGTCCAGGTTTTATATAACGGTACAGGAAGTGTAAGCAGGGCCGGCTAGTGAATCGAAGCATTTAAGGAGGAAAACAAACACACGGTGGCCATGTTTTCACCATGATCAGTTAACTGTAGTGTTTAACTATTTATGTTCTTTTCACACTTTAGGGTTTTTTTTTTTTTGCCCAGACTTGATCCCTAATCGTCTTGAAATCAGCGGTCTGTGGCTCATTTACATGGAGTCCTGGAAATATCAACGTCACTGCATGCAAAATAACAGCACTGGTTTAACCTGTAATGTTGCTTCATGTTTTAAGTTTCAAGATGATAGAGTTCTAGAGGCTAGTCCACACTAGAAGGTCAAAGGTCGGTTGTGTCACTTCTAGTTCGTCTCTTCAGGGTGTGCACTGCTGAGAGCTGTTTTTAGTTCTGATGAGAAGCGGTAGGTTCTGTATATATAGCTTCTAAAGCTGACTAGTTAAACACATCAGCACTAACCAGAGACACCAATGAGCTCTGCTACTTCCCGGAAAGTAAAACGTGGAAGTGTCTTTATACTTAACTAGCTTCAACTCAAACAGCTGATCAGTGCTGAGCTAAAGTTTAAAAAAAAAATAAAACCCTATATATATATGAAAATCTTGTGCAGACCTGCATGTACAAAAGGGAGTAATTCTGTGTAAAAGCAAAACAGAAATCATGAGCTCCACCCCGAAAGAGCGCCGAATCGGTCCTGGGTGCTTGCTAAAGTATGCAGGCCAAGTGTGAAAATGCTCAAAGAGAAAAAGAGAGAGAGAGAGAGAGAGAGAGAGAGAGAGTCAAACAAATGAGATTAAACCAAATTACAATACAAATGAAACAAAACTACATCACCTATTGGGAAACCAAAACACAACAACAGAGTAAAATGCAATGCTGCTTGGCCCTAAAAAGACAGTACATCATGGCAGAATATCTGTACACAGCGACATAAGAACCTGAGGACCACCTGGACAAGGTGCAGACTCAGTGGACACGAGCTAGTGATAGAAACAGGAGAACAGGAAAACATGGCTCCCACAGGAAGAAAGGTTATACCTACACTGCAACCAAAACACAACTGAGACAGAGCTGCACTTCCTAACACAATGCACAAAATACACACATATCCGATAAAATTCTACCCCAACATTAAACACACAGCGAACGTGTGATGATCTATGAGACAGTGGAAAACTCCCAGCCTACTAGGAGAAGATAAAGACTGCTGTATATTAGCAGAACAATACGTCTCTTCTGTCACGATATGAGGCACGGCGAGTGATCCGCCTCGCCCTCGTGTCTCTTCTAATTGCTGTGATCGCTCTTCTATATTATTAATGTCTTAGATTTTTTCTTACCTTTGTTAATAAATTCACTTTTATTCTATAATTTTACTCATTTTATCCTTCTTTTTTCTGTATATAGTGCCTTTATATTGTCCTTTATTTATGTACATTGTTTGCACTATATTTTTTTGTTTTGTTTATTATAATCTATTAGTATTTTATTTTTATTTAGTTTGGTCTTTTTATTTTATTTCTCCTGTTTTCCCTCTACCCTTCTTTTGTACCTGCTCTGGCAATACAGATGTACAATTATTTGTCATATCAATAAAGCACATGAAAACTGAAACTGAAAACTGAGAGAGAGAGAAAGGGACAGAGAAATAGATAGGGAGAGAGGGAGAGAGAGAGTGAGGGACAGAGATAGGGAGAGAGGGGGA
This sequence comes from Pangasius macronema, assembly GCA_037577455.1. Classification (NCBI taxonomy): domain Eukaryota; kingdom Metazoa; phylum Chordata; class Actinopteri; order Siluriformes; family Pangasiidae; genus Pangasius; species Pangasius macronema. Next base: position 17,330,360 of record CM074964.1, on the reverse strand, counting down.
GAGAGAGAAATAGATAGGGAGAGAGAGAAAGAGAGAGTGATGGGGTGGCAGAGAGAGAGAGGGACAGAGATAGGGAGAGAGAGAAATAGATAGGGAGAGAGAGAAAGAGAGAGTGATGGGGTGGCAGAGAGAGAGAGAGAGGGACAGAGATAGGGAGAGAGAGGGAAAGGGAGAGAGAGAAAGAGAGAGTGAGGGACAGACATAGGGAGAGAGGGGGGGAGAGAGAGAAATAGATAGGGAGAGAGAGAAAGAGAGAGTGAGGGAGGAGGGAGAGAGAGACAGAGGGACAGAGATAGGGAGGGGGGAGAGAAATAGATAGGGAGAGAGAGAAAGAGAGAGTGAGGGGGGAGGGAGAGAGAGAGAGAGGGACAGAGATGGGGAGAGAGAGAGGGGGGGCAGAGAGAAAGAGTGACAGAGATAGGGAGAGAGAGAAAGGTAGAGAAAGAAATAGATAGGGAGAGAGAGAAAAACAGAGTGAGGGGGAGGCAGAGAGAGAGAGAAGGACAGAGATAGGGAGAGTGAGAGGGACAGAGAGAAATAGATAGGGAGAGAGAGAAAGAGAGAGTGAGGGAGGAGAGAGAGAGAGGGACAGAGATAGGGAGAGAGAGGGGGAGAGAGAGAAATAGATAGGGAGAGAGAGAAAGAGAGAGTGAGGGAAAAGAGAGAAAGAGAGAGAGAGAGACAGAGAGACAGAGAGAGGGGGAGAGAGAGCATTTGGCAGACTCCTGCAGTTCCAGGCATTTTATGTCTTTCAACATTACTGACTTGGTGATGCAGGAATAAAAAGTGTGGCGGACCAATAAACCGATAGATAGATAGATAGATAGATAGATAGATAGATAGATAGATAGATAGATAGATAGATAGATAGATAGATATAATAAACAAACAAACAAACAAATAATGCCAATTGTTTCTTTTTCTAAATAAAGCACTATTGACTATGGCCTAATTGTTTCTATTAACAAGTTGTTTCTCATCATATTATATATTTCTGTACGATTAATTTATTAAAGTGTTCTTAATGTTATTAATGAATATTAACAGTGCATTATTCAGCTTTGTGTCTCTGTTGTTGTTGTTGTTTTGGCGCTGGCTCTGTCCTTCACTCAGCTCTTTAGTATCTGCTGACAGGGAATGTAGAGTGTTTGTGTTTCCATTTTAATCATATTAGCAGTTCAAACTGCATTAAATTAATTTCTGGGGAACGTATCAGTACTTCATTATAGTGTTATCCAGTCTTTTTCACTGTTCGTTTCGTCTGCAGGTTGCTCACAGGGACTGGCAAAAAATGGCAAGGAATCTTCTCAAAAACCCCAATGGAGATGGTAATATATCAGCATCTTTGTCGCGTTTCATAATGTCTCAGTACAGCTAAACAGGTTTTCACATGCTGAAATGGGTTGTGCGTTTTCTCCCGATGGCAGAGGAGCTGGAATTCTGGGAGTTGACGGAGAACGGTGGAAACGAGTGGTGCGTGGAGGACATGCCCGGAGACTGCGGACACGAATTCAGCAACGAGGCTGTAACCAAATACTTCTGCACCTCCTTCGAGTGAGAGAGAGTTCAGTTCAGAGGATTTATAACATGTATAAGCTGTGTGTGTGTCTATGTGTGTGTGTGTGTTAACACCTGTCGATGATCACTGTTTCAGACTGTGTCTTAAGAGTCAGGTGATTGATCTTGTGGCAGAAGACTACACTCCTGATGACTTGGACAGTCAGCCGGCCGTCACAGTTGAGGACTGGTAACATGACCACAGTGCCGTTTTATCCACGACGACTTCACCCGTGCACTACATCTTATATATCTGTATTTCTGAGTGTTAGAAGGTAGACAGAGCTTTACACCTTGGTTCTTCTATGTGTGTGTTTAGGTACTGTAGCCGAACAGACTGTGGCTGTACATACCAGCTAAGCGTTTGTCTCCTGGATGAGAATAAGGAGGTGTTGCAGGAGTACAGGCCCGAGATGGTGACTCTCGACCCTAACATTGACGACTGCTCGTGGACACAGGTACGAGATCCAAATCCACTTTCCTGTATTAGTATCATACGCTGCCTTCAAGCCCTGTCAGGAATACCAGTANAACTAAAATAATCATTACAGTTATTTATCAGTACCACTCAAACAACTGAGGACTCGTCATCACTCTCATGAGAATGTATTTTATCTAGCTACTTTTTCTTAAATGTATCTATCCATATAACTGACATCTCTGCAAAACGATGAATTGATAATAAATCCAAGCCAATTGAAAAACTGGTAAACAAATGAGGAACGAAAAATCAGACAGGTTTATACAGTATGAATGCATTTGTTCTAATGTGTTATTGTTACTATAGCAACGGATTAAAACATAGACGGTGAAGTTTTCTGTAAGGAGATGTTTATTTAACATTTATGGAAGGAGTCTCCAGTGTCAGTGCTTTGTAACAGTCAGAGGTAACGTTAATTTGTTAACTAATAGTTGCTAAGTGACATTGTGGTAACAGTAACCCGGCTTCATCACATCACCCATCGTTGATTGTTTTCTTATAACAGCATGACACAGAGTGTTTTATTTCTCTCATGGGTATGTCACAGGTAAATCTCACTCGCATGCGTTACTTATTAAAGGCGCCTATAATCTGAGTTGTAGAATAAACAACAGAAAGTACAATCCTAACTGCAATGTACAGTGTGTATCACGGTGTCATGATGTGCTGAAAAGAATTTTCTCTTCACAGGTGACCCACACGTTTTCTGATTACGGCCTGGGTTTGCGCTTCATCTCTTTTGAGCACGGTGGAAAGGACACTAAATACTGGAACGGCTGGTTTGGAGTGAGAGTGACTGGGAGCTCCGTCACTGTAGACCTTTAAAAGTGCACGGCTGAGGCAGACAGATCCGATGATAGCCTAACGATGATCTAGAGCAGTGGTTCTCAAAATGGAAGTGAGAGAGTAAACCAGGCTTCCACACGTTCCGATACGGTTTCAATTCGTAAGGCAACAATCCGTCACTGAATCTACTACAATATGATACAATAGGATATGATATGACAGCATCCTTTCACACTTGACCAACTTTGTTCACAATCTCAAGCTCATGCTCAAATCCACGATCCTGAGATCAAGAGTCCTACGCTCTACCAACTGGACTAGTGGTTAGGCCATAGCACTCTCACCACCGTAGTATGGGTTCGATTCCCGGCCTGGGAACCTACCCCATCCACTGGGGTTACGTGCTACAGTGCGCTCTCAGTGCCGGTCCCAGGCCTGGATAAAATTGGGGACGGTTCTGCCAGGAAGGGGATCCGGTGTAAAAACTGTTCCAAATCAAATATGCAGACCAATGATCTGCCGTAGCGACCCCTAACAGGAGCAGCCCAGAGAGGAACAACAGATCATTGAACCTTTTCCATCGATGCATTGATCCAAACTGTCCAATCACTAGGCCCCTACCGTGAATCATAGCCTGTGACCTTTTAAAAGATAAGGGTTAGTTAATAATCCCAGATGGGAAAATCTAATGTTACAGCAACAGGCAAGAGAAATTAAAGAATATAAGACACAAAGGACAATATAGCAGCAGAACATTATTAATACAAGGTAAAAATAATCAACTATGCAAAATGAGACCGAATATAAACAGATACTGTTAAATACTGTGAAGACATTTTTTTTGTGGAAATCACAATCATTATCAAAATATGTGTTATTGAGTTTCTGTAGTTTGGCTGGTCAGATGAACTTCTAAATCTAAAAGAAAATTATAATGAAATTAAACATCGTGTAATGAGTTTGTCTGTGGAAAGTTCATGAATAATAATAATAAAAAAAGGTCCAATAAACAGCCAAAAATTACGCCTGGATTTAAAGTGGTCCCTGGCGGCACAAAGTTTGAGAACCACTGATCTAGAGGTTATTTAGTTAAATCTATCTGAGTCGCTTACTGTGCTTTTAGGATTCTGCACACACACACACACACACACACGACTGGGCTTTTATGTGAAGGTCAATCCTTCATAGAGTGTGACGTGTATATGCATTGTGTAGTGTATAGCCTGAGAGGAAAAAGCCTTGCTCTTATTGCTGCTGCATGTGTGTGTCTACTAACAGCTACCTCTACTCATCGGGTCATTTATTAATGATAAAACACTGTCTGCTAACACATTTATAAAACACTGTCTGCTAACACATTTATAAAACACTCTCTGCTAACACACACCAGCCAGACTGAAAAGCATAAAAACTTAAAGACATAAACATACACTACATCTGTTCCTGGCTGATAGTAAAAGAAAATATGACCAAATAAAATATTAATAATGTATGACACGTTTCCTGTTGGTGTGTGTCTTCTATATCTAAGCTTAAGTAAGGCCATTGTTTATCCTTACACACAAACGTTTTCAGACAGTAGAGTTGAGTGCAAAAGTTTTCACACCCTTACACACATTTGGCGTATAAGACGTTCCTTCATCACAAGGAATAAAATGATCATGTTCCAAAGTTAAAAATATCAGTTTACAGGTTTTCCGAAGATGAAACACTCCACCCAAAACGCAGCAGCATCAGTTCTCTCCCTCTCGTTCTCGTCATTCTTTCCTTCCGCTTTTATGCTTTCTTTCAATGTCACATCCTTTTTTTTAAATCTCCTTTATTTGACTTGTTCCTTCTTTCCTCCTTTTATTTTCACTTTTTCCTTTTCCTCCTTTCTCTCTGTGTATTTCCTTCTTTTCTTTCTCCAAATGTCACAATTTTCATTTTTTTCTTTCTTTCTCCCAAAATCCTTTCCTTCCTTTTGTTCTTTCTTTTTTAAGCATTCATCTTGCCTTTTTCTTTCTCCTTTTCAGCATTTTTTTCATCCCTCTATCACTTTCAGCTCCTTCTAAGGAGATGCAAATCTACTTTTGGATTTGTTGTCTGGCTGCGGGACACACCCACATTTCCATTTCAATGTCTATAATTATTATTATTATTATTTTGGGGGCATATAAAAGTAAAACCGAGGATGTTAGAAACCACGGGGGGTGTAAACTTTTGCACTAGGCTATAAGTCCTGCCAGGAGAACAATAACACCGTCACACCGGTGGTTTATGCACCTCCTGGTGGTGAAGCAGTGGAACAGAGGCAGTCTGTCAAAGCAAAGCGAGCCAATGAGAACAGAGCTGAGGCCAAAGCTTCTGAGAGCGAGTCAAGGCTCTGATGACGGACGGACGGACACGTGGCTGTTTCCTCCTGACGGCTGCACGCACGCGTCACGAATCTTTCCATCTGACAGCTGAATTCATCAAGCAAGTGAAAATGAGAGGAGAGCACGTACAGCGTTTATACACAAACTCCACACGTTTGCATGAATGAAATAAAACGAGTCGTTCAGTGTGTTACTTCTTGTTAAAAAAAATTTATTAAATAACATCAGTGGTAATCAGTGAAACGTCAAAACTCTGTGACACACGAATGAAACACAAGTGAGAGCCCTGGCACGGCCAGAACGTTCTCCATGCCGTCTTCCACGTGGCCTCTGTAAACTGACGAAAACCTTTAACACAACAAATCAACACTGGAAATAACTGAACTTAAATAAAAAAAAATCTTAGACATGTAACAGGTTGATACGTAGCACCGATATTCAACATTCTGCATTTCCTCCATGTCACTTCTATCACGTCTCACACAAAACGGAGGTTCAGCGTGGAATGATTTGATCCTTTTCGCTTTGGGTCTGACCCATAACATTAGTATAAATACTGCTAATGAAATGATCATCGACTGAACGCATTGCCCTGAATCATGCAGCATGCACTCACTGTCCATTTTAATAGGAACACCTGATTATTTAGGCAAACTATCCAAACTAGCCAATCACGTGGCAGCAGGACAGTGCATAAAATCACGAGCTTCAGTTCATGTTCACATCAAACATCAGAATGGGGAAAATGTGTGATCTCCGTGACTTTAACCGTGGCATGGATGTTGGTGCCAAATGGGTTGGTTTGAGCATTTCACAAACCGCTGCACACTGCTGGTGTGTGGAGGAAGCTCCGGGATGAAACACCTGAGAGATCAGAGGAGGTTGATGAGAGAGAGATCAGGAAGTCTACAGTAACTTATATAATCACTCTTTACAACATCAGAACTTCATTCTGATGTTTGATGTGCACGATAACTGAAGCTCTCGATGTGTAGCTGCATGATTTTATGCGCCGTGCTGCTGCCACACGATCGGCTGATTGAATAACTGAACATAAGACTCTGCGCATGAGGAGTGTGGTGTGTAAGATGCCGTAGGGTCGCAGCTCATCAGTCGGTTTTGCTTTTAAACACATCACGTCTTCATTCCGGTTGCGACTGCATCTGCTTGCAAAACGCCTCAAACTGCTGCTGTTCGAGTTCCGTCATGACTTTGTTCAGGGCATAGATCTGTAACAGGATCGCAAAAGAAAAACAAAATGTTTTTTTTATTTTTTTATAGGAATGTTAATGCAGCAAGTGCACTGATGTGATGTGATATGTGTGGATCAGTAAGGGGTCTGAGATCTTCACGTGACGTGACACAAAACCTTAACTTGAACATGCACAATCTTCTGAACTGGCTTTCCTAAAATCAGGAAATTACTTTGTGTTTCTGGAAATTTTAACACGAGCATCTGAGGGCAAGTTTCACTGACTAAAACCTTTGAGTTTGGACTGCTGTAGATTTGTTAGCTAGAAAAAAAAATGACTGTTATGCATTTTCATCAAAAGAGTAAATCCAGATTCAAATCAAAGCTGGGTCTCTGAAGCAGAGTCGTGTCACCTCTGCTCTCTGTCTCTGCTTGAGCTCCTGCTGAGCAGATTTCTGTTTCGCTCTGTCCCCTCGTACAGACGTCTCCTTCTGCTTGGGTTTGTCTTTCCGGCTGGCAGCGTCCATTATCTCAGTGCCTGGGATTAGTAATCTCTGCTGGAGCAAACAGATCAGCCCAAGAGTCAGACAAATACTGTACAATCAAATTTCCAGTGTATTATGTTCAACTTTTTTTCAGACCTCTAACTGGACATTAATAATAAATTCCTCTCTGTGTACAGCAGGGAAATGTTAAAACTTCTAGTTATATGCAGAGAAGATAAAAGAAATGGACTGAATCATAAAGGCCAGTCATTTATCTGAGTGGTTATTCTAACAATTAATAATATTTATCAGCTGTTAGCTCGCTAGTTACTAACTACATTAAACAAACCTGTAACACAAAACATTCCTCAGCTCTTTAAATAAAAATCTCTGTTAGAGGTCTGTGACAGATCTACACCCATTAGCAAGCAAAGTTAGCAAGTTAGCAAAACTGCCCATTTATATTCCGTTAACGAGTTAATTCCCAAACCAATTCATTGTTACTCACCAAAATATAAATACTATGGAGCGAAGTTTAGAATAATAACTTAATAATAACAACTACCAAAAAATAAATAAAATAAACTAAACAGTAGCACCCTGTTAGCTAACTTCCTGTTTTTTTTCTTCGTTGGTGTCTAAGTGCGATTGGAAACCAGCATTTATGGTGCAGTAGCGCCTCCAAGCGGACTGGAGGAGTGTAAAATAAGAGAAATTATCATTTCATTCATGATCGCCCTTTGTCTGTCTCTCTTTCTGTCTCTCCCTGTGTGTCTCTATCTGTTCCCCCTTCTCTCTCTCTCTCTCTCTCTGCCTCCTCCTCTTCCTCTTTCTCTTTTTTCATCACCCTCTCCCTCACTCTGTCTGTCTGTCTGTCTGTCTATCTGTCTCTCTCTCTCTCTCTCTGTCTCCTCCTCTTTCTCTTTTTTCATCCACTTCTCCCTCACTCTCTCTCTCTACCTCCTCCTCTTCCTCATCTCTTTTTCATCCTCCTCCCCCTCACTCTGTCTGTCTGTCTCTCTCTCTCTCTCTCTCTCTCTCTCTCTCTCTCTCTCTCTCTGCCTCCTCCTCTTCCTCTTTCTCTTTTTTCATCATCCTCTCCCTCACTCTGTCTGTCTGTCTGTCTGTCTGTCTCTCTCTCTCTCTCTCTCTCTCTGTCTTGCTCTGTGTGTTCATTTAATATCAAGGAAATTAATATAGATGAATAATTAGGCATGCACTGGGTGATATTTTGATCATAAACAAATTGCAATATATCGCCATTTTATATTTAATTTTATTTCTGGTTGTTTTAGCAATGCACTCGTTTAAAAAATATCATCATCCCACAGTCACTACCTGGTGAAGCCTCCTCTGGAGAGACTAACAACATCACTGAGTCTCTTCCTGCAAGGTTGGAGACACACGGATGTTTGTTTCACGTCATGTTGAAAAATCCATCTAGAGCCGAGTCATAACCTCCCGGCAGAGGCAGCCAAAGAATCAATAATCCACCACCACATTTTACAGTGGGTCTGGTGGCATTTTCTCCGTATGCAGGAGTAGCAGGAGTGAATCCTGAAGCTAGGATTTATTTTCATGCTGTAATCGTTGGTCTACAGAGTAGCAAGCTTTCATCTTTGTAGAATATAAATAATAATATAACTGGCGAAGTAGGAATATCCCGTGATGTTCACTCCGGCAGCCGTTCGGACCACATGAGGTCGCCCCTGCACTTCTGTAGTGAAGATGTGACGCGTTTGATTTTTAGAAACGACTCCGTGATGCAAGTGAAGGAATCAGATTCAGTTAGTTTGAAAGGTTCTGGTGAGAAGTGATGATAGATTTCAGTACAGCCCAGGTTTATTTTAAATATCTGTTGAGTTGAGATTTTTTTTAAATAAACATTTTAAAGTGGAACTACGATCAAACCGGACTCAATCAAAAAACGCTGTCTGTCTGCCTTCATGCTTGGGTGTAATGTGACTGTGTACACTAGGGGTCATGTTTAGTATAT
>CM074964.1:17294144-17312299 GCA_037577455.1 Pangasius macronema | reverse complement strand
AAAACTTGAACCGATGGTGGTGCTACAGCGTTGGCAACATTTGGCCCAAATTTGGCCAGAATGTCCCTTGGACTCTCTCCAATCAGTGTGCCAAATTTCACAACTTTTTACCAGATGGTTCTTTGGGCTGCCATAGGCAACCTAGCCAGAAGAAGAAGAAGAAGAAGAAGAAGAAGAAGAAGAAGAAAACATACAATAGCAATAGATTGCCTGTGCACTGTCAATGCTTGGACCCTAATAATAATAATATTGTCCCTGAGAACTTTAGGAAGCTCCTTCACCTTCACCATGATTCCTTCTTGTTGAATGATATCTTCCCAGCCAATGGGAACATTTTTATAATGACACCAGGAGCAATTTATATCTAGAACTTGATTTATTTAAACAGAAAAAACTTGTTCCCCCTCACTGTGTATAGATAAATTGTTTTATTGATTGGATGTAAATGCATACTAGTGATGCAGTAAAGCAGCGTACGTCAAGCATCCCGTCTTACTACAGCCTTATTTCTTTGCTTGTACGATAATGAGTTATATGGTGGTAATAATTCTCAGTAGGGTTCAAACTGCAGCCTTGGTTAGGAAAATAAAGCTTGTGGTAATGAGCTAGCAAGCCAAAGCCCGAACTTCGTGTGAGGAGCGCAGAATTTGTCCTGCGTTCAAAGACACATATCTATTAAATGCCCCGTGAATTATAAAACGCACATGCGCTTGACACTAGACAGAGTCTTCGGCCAAAATGAGATCTGAGATGGAATTTCTGAGATGAACTTTTTCCCCTGATGCGCCCAAATATTTCTAATCCAGCCGCCCTCATTCTAAAGTTTTGAATCTATTCGAATGATAAGAATGCGTAAATGTTTTACATTGCACTTCCATGTGGAGGAGGAGGAGGCACTTCCTTTCCCCTTTTTCATGATATATATTTATCAATCTACTGGATAGATGCATTGAATGCATTTCATTTGGATTCTTGCCAGGATATTTGTCTGCAATGTGGTGAGATTCCTGTGAAAAGCACACTTTGACGATGTTTCCTGTTAGTCATGGTGTTGCTCAAAAGGGACATCTCGTTCATTTGGACTTGGTCTGGAAAGGGCTGAGAAAAGTGTGAGTACAGGAGTGAGAAACAGGTCAGCAATCAACACTTTGGACACATATTTACATTTATTTACACACACACATAATGTAATATATGATGGGAATGTGTTTACCTCCATCACTAACTGAATCACCTCTCTATTAACTTCTTGGGGCTCTGGTATGTCAATAAATAATGCTAATGTGTGTGTGTGATATGAAAAATTGCGCTAGTCAGCATGCTGTGTATATTTCAATTACATTTTAATTAGCGTTGTGGCGAGTTCGACAGCCATGGGGACACATGGAAGCATAACTAATCTTAATATATAATAATTTTATAATTTATTTTTGCTTAAAGATGGTGAGATACATCAAAATGGTAAACTACCATGGATATGTGTATATATGTTTTAATTCTGTTGTTATTATAACAAGAGAACAAGCTGCAAATATTAAACTACTATAAAAGTGCCGTTACTTCGGTAATATTAAGTCACAATTTCTAGAAACTTTAATAAAATTATGATTAACAGGAATGTTGGTGGCTTTATCATGCTTTTAATTCAGTATAAAATTATTCCGATGTTTTTATTAATTTGTTCTCCCCTTTAAAGAAGGATAAGATGGCTTTGCTCTCATCTGCTATCCTTACAAGAGTCTCTTCTGAGGTCCTATATGCAAGAAAAACACTTTAAAGGGACGATAAAATTAATTACAATTAATTAATTAATAGTGTAATATTTATGTATTTATATTGGCCTCAAATGGCATTCCATAGTTTGAATATTTTGAGTGTATTTACAGCTAAAATATAAATTTCTGCTTGAGATTTTGTGGTCAGACAGTGGTGCTCGAGACTTAATACGGCTCTTATATGGAACATAAAGCCAACTTTACAGGGGTAATATTAAATCATAATTGTGAGAAACCTCAATAAAATCATGATTTCATTTCCAAATGGCTTCTGCAAATTTCATACCTCACACATTCAGGTGCTAAATTCATCTAGTTGCATTTTCACTTCCATGTATTTTGCATATTCATTAGAAAAGCCCCAAAATCTATATTTATTAAGGCGTACTCATAATCCACCATGGTGTTCATGTCCATGGTGAGTTACCACATCTTCATGGTGTACAGCTGCATCTGTTTTCTTTAATAGTGTGAGCTGAAGAGGATACAGAGCCAAAATCGGTTAGAACTGTAAAACCTCCGAGATAAACAACTCAGGAATAAATCCATTAACTTAATGGTGCAGAAATTAAGGGTTTATGAGATGCCACCAGCATCTGTCTTTTTTTTCATCTTTTCATCTCTACTTTCACGGACTGTTGCTTCACAGGCATGACAGCGGCTCTCCTGTTAGCTGTCAAAAAAAAAATACTTTAGAAATGTTTGTACACAGACACATTATGTCTTCATTTGGCATAGCTTAGCTTGGAGTAACTGAAAGCTGATTTTGAAATGATTTTTGAAAAGTTCTGCTGGCAGGAAATGAGCTCGAAGGCCTTCCTTAGACGACGTGACATGTTTGCTCAAGCTCACTCGCTTTCCCCATGTGGTGATGTGGAAAAGTGACATGGAATAGACTCTGAGCTTCACCCGAACCTGGTAGACCATGTTAAAGTTAGACTATCCTGGTATTTAACTATATACCCAAAGCTTAGCACTTCATTAAATAAATCCCTATGATTTTTATATTGGTCTGATCCCGCGACTCGGTCTAGAAACAAGCGAGGGTGATCACTGGCCAAGCTGCGAGCGCAGGAGATGGACCAAATCAACCCTTGGCCCCTTCATTTAGCCTGCATTTACAGTGAAATCATTCAGAACCGTGTTTCTGTGATTCACAGTGTTTGCTTTTAAACATGTGGTTAAAACCTGGCTAACAGGCGCAACTCAGATTATAACTTTATATTAGGATCCTACAGAGAGTCAATTACAGCCAGTCCTGTTAAATAAATCAGTGAGGAAGAGTGGGGGGGGAAGGGAAATGGCACATTGGCTCATTTTTTAAATGTATTTGTGAATCGTCTCTTTGCTTTTATTGCTGTTTGAATATGCTTGAGATTTATTTCCCCTCTCCCCTCCTCTCTGGTATATCCATCAGGCTGTGCACAGCATACTGTCCCTGCATACTCTGGGGAACGATGGCTGCTGTTTAGGTTTGCTGAGTACCAGATAATGAGGGAGAATCGAGGTGATGGATGAATTTGGAGAGAAACGTTTGGCAAAGTCGGACTGCCACAGACTTTTTCACAGCATGATACTAATATCAGTCGGCCCATGTGGTTGCCTGGGGAGCTTCAGTTACAGGACAAACGAAGGAGATAGACAGATGAGAAGAGAAGTCCACGATGATATACAGCCGGTCACAGAAACGAGTCTCACTTACGAGAAAACCGCTAATGAAAAAAGACTGGTTCGGTAAAGAACAGTAACACAGCTTATAGATGCTAGGTTGACCGTCCATCTTAAAGGTCGGAAGCACTTCTGTGTCTACAAGAGGAAAAAAAATGCCTTACGGAAAAGCGCAATTTCATTACCCCGCCCCTGCCATCTGCCAATCAAAATGACTGACGCACCAATATCCCAATGGACCACAGCCCTTTTTATTTTCCCACAGAGAATTAGGCGGAGGGCCATTTAACTGCCCCGGTGGCGTTTACTGCCCTGAGTAAACAAGCACTGGCATTTACGGCGCAATATCTCCAACTTGTGCCACAGCCAAGAACACTTTCTCTAAACTTTCGGAAAAGTGGAAAAGAAGCCGTGAGTGTGCGCTGGTGCCAGCTGCACTGACTGCAACACTCCGCTCGAAGGGCAAAGCATGTCAGCTCACGTTAAATGAATGATATATTCATTTAATCACCCGTCCATCCAGCCATCAGTCATTCAGTAACACGCTTGTGGTTTGGATGAAACAGGAGAATGTTTTAGAAAGGGAAGGGGGGATACTCAGGGTCTGATGATGCAGGTTTTAAACTCACAGGACTGGAAATGTCAAAGTCTGGTGCTGCTTGAAAACTGGAAAATTGTGAGCTCACCAATTTGTTTTTGTAAAACATGTCTAATTAAGCGAATATCAGTAAACACTCAAGTTCTGATTAGACACTGATGAAATGAGTTTGCAAGCTGAGAAATTCACTCTGATCCAGTGCCACGATGTGACAGATTTGGTTTTTGTCTTGAATATTGGTCTCCTGGTTCCAAATGTCTTCTGGCTTAGATCTTCACTTGGTGAAACCAAAAGGGCCACCCATGAAATTATAAAAAAAATATGAGGCTTCAGACTCATGCATGTGACTAGACTAGGTTTCTCAGACTCAGAATCCTTCCATACGCAAATACAAACACGATCTGAAAACACTCACATAAGCACACCAACCCAGGGATATGTTTCATCAAATGCTTGGGCTGATGATGAGGTGGAATTACTGTTACAGAGTGTTCGCCTGGGTCTCATCCAAAAATCTCTGTTGCTGGAGTGGTGGATTCAGGAGCAGTACAGCTCTGATCATGTTCGGTCTCCTCTGCATGAGGGTGTAATAATAAACCAAACAGAAAGCAAACTGTGGACGTGTTATCAAATAAGACATTACAGATCACAGAGTAACAACCGTAACAAATGGAGTCATATCGCATTCATGACACATTCATAACTTTGTAATGAGCATGCACATGTTGACGCTACTTAAGAAAAAAAAAAAAAGGTTCTTCATGTCCACATGACAACAGTGAAAACGGTTCATTTTCAAAAGACTTCGTTTTCAGTGACCTAAAAACTGAGAACTACCTTTATAAAAATATCGATCCACGTGTGGGTGGGGCCTGAGTTGGGCACCGCTCCCCCTGGGAGGCCCACTGCACCTCTTTAGGATCATGAGAATGTGGTTAGCGATGAGGGCTTCGTTTCATTAGTGTGAGTGGCAGGGTTGGAGCGGCTGCTGAGAGCAGAACGTCAGCTCCTTGTTCTATCCCATCCCAACACCAGTGTATTGATAGGGGTGCGCTCTAGAGGCATAACCATGAAGACTCTCACTTCTCCCTCTCAGTTTTGCTGTCAAGGGGGTGCATTAAAAGGTATGCGTTTTTTTTTTTTTTTATGACTGTCATACCTGCATCGCAGATGAGATCCTTAACCCTCTGTTCACATGAGCATATGTATGTGTGTGTATATATAGTACATGTGTGTGTGTGTGTGTGTGTGTGTGAAGAAGAAGTGGTTGGGACAAACTACAAGCGACACAAGCGACTCTTCACTTGCTAGTGTGAACGGAGTGCACCAGAATATTAACCTAGCATCAAATGAATAAGAGCGAAAATTTACCAAAGGTTACCAACTACACAGCTTACAGAGAATGCTACTAGAACGCTGAGTAGGTTGAACATAGGTTGGGCTTCAACATTATAATGTTCCTCCAGTGGTCTAAAACCATAAGCTTTAACTCACAAATATTAGGAGAAAGTTGCTTACACAGCATATCCAGATTCCTCTCCATTGTAGAAATGTTTCTGTTGACGTTCCTACGACTAAACTGCTCGCAGCAATGTTGTAGGGAACGTTCACAAACGTTATATAAATGCTAACAGAACTGTAATATTCATACAATGCTTTGTTTGCCCAGAATTTTTAAGTGGTTTGGGATACATAGATTGCTGATTAGCATAAAATCACCCTCATTTAGTTTGCAGCTTCAGCTCAAACCCGAGGCCCGGCTGGTGCCTCGGTGGTGTTTCAGATCTGAGCCATATGGCCACTTTTCTCATCGCATATGTTCCAAATATATAGTCCTTGCCAAAACGCTTCACTAGGCAGAGGGGATTTTGTAAAAAATGTGGTGTGAGTGAGACATATGAAACTTGTTTTCGTTTGAGTTTCTCGTAAATACTTCGAGTTTTCCTGATGACAGGTTTCAATGAGCGATGGTAACGTCTCGGACACAGATGCAGCGGTGCGTGGTGCGTCTCGTCTGTATGATACATGTTCAAGGATTGTTACTTTAATCTGTCATTTGATTACACTAAGTACATTGAGCAAGAGTACATTGAGAGACATTTGTAAATGGCAGATGATGAGCAGGGGAAAAAAAAACATATAGATCTAATATAAGCTTTATCACATTTGCCTTCCTCCCTCCTGTCAGATCTGTTACAACCAGATGGGCATGTTTTCCAGGCCTGCTTTTATTATTAGAAGGTATAAATCTCTCTTCATGCTCTTAATCCTTAGGTGTTTTATCAAACCAGAGATTACAGAGCAATCCTTTTGGCATGACATATAAAGGCCTCATCCTATTTTTTTCATTTTTATAGGATAATAGGATACAGTGCTTGATAATCATCTGCTATTAATTCGCGTCTTGATTAGCGAAGACAAAAATGGAAAAATAAAGATTAATAAAGCTACAAATGCTGCTGAGAGGGGTCCACATCGAAGCACTTAATTGATTTATTTATTTATTTCCGCTCTGCAGACCAGGCGTTTGGCAAAATCACGGCCTCACAGCTGTTCATCGTTATTGCCTCGGCATGCGCGGCCACCTGTTATCAATAAACGGCTGCTCGCTCGCTCTCAGCCTTTCTCACCCGAGTCCGTCTGCAGAAACTAGCTACATCGCAGAGAGCTGAGAACACCCCCGCTGTTATCCAAAAACCGCCACATTCCACCCAAATACGTGGGAATTATTAATGTAAAAAGCACTAAGCCAATACGCATTACTTTTATTCTTGATGAGCACGCAGACAAATTAACTGCCGCAGCATCGGGACGCTAAGTGGATGAAAACACTCATGGGCAATGGACCAGTTTGAGAGACTAACCCAGCCATGTGATGTGTAGAAGATAAATGTGTGTTTGATGGCTGGGCGGAGGGTCGACAGAGGGAACAGTCTTCCTGAACATGCTAATAGCAAATACATAAATCAAGCGCTCGAGATCAGCCAGAAATGAGCTGCGTGTTGCATATCGCAGAAACGTCTTCCAGAGCCGTCATTAACTCACGTGAATTGAAACACCTCGGGGGATGTTTTATCATAAATAGTGGCCAAGTTTAGTGAAAGTGATGTAACTTACACTTAATTGAATGACTGTCTGTGATGTTTAACATGGAGATAAATAACTGTGATGAAATCACGTCAGGAAATAGTCGTGTCTACGAAGATCTTATGGACAAGTCTCTTCCCTCGACAGACATTTTGGCAATGCCCCTGTGGAATTATTTCAAGTCATACATGACCAAAGGAGAGACCTATCCAACCGAATTTGATAACCAAGTGGACGTTCACATAATAGGTTGTACACGGTGCGCTATATCGCCAAAGAAACCATTTAGAATAGCTTTAGAGCTAGCTAGCTATTTGATAGCCAAGGCGATGCTCTCTACAGTCTATATAGTGCTCCATATGGCCAATAAAAAGCATTTACAAATCACCCTTTGGCTAAATTTGCTAGCTGGACATCTAGCTACTGTAGTTTCTCTGAAATATATCAATTTTAGCTTTTTATCGTTCATAAATATTCAGCTAGGTTGGGGTCCAAGCTGAAGCTCAAGTTGTATAAGCAGCTGTGCTGCCTTTAAATCGACCATAATCCATAATAAACTGTCTATTCGCTGTGTTGTCTTCATGGTATATAGGGTTGAGAGGTTAAAACCCATCAAGTTTGAATGCATCAGGCCAAGGTCAGTCATGACAGTCCTAGAAACCTTAAATCTGCATGTACATTAGTGTTAGAGTCTGTAATACATTTAAACAGGACTAAAATCCCAGAGATATACTGGTAATTACACCACTTCCTATGTCAAACTAATTCGAGTCTGATTAGGGTTTAAGAATGGCATGGCTAACAGGAAAGCATTCACCCTATCAGTCAGGGATTGTGAGTTTGAATCCCAATGATGCTACAGACATTCATGGCTGGGAGTGCAATACAGCAAAACTGGCCATGCTCTCTGGGTGGGAGGGGCATACTTTCTCTCCCTTGTCAATCACAGTGACACTAGCCAATCCTGGGTGTCTGTGAGCTCATGTATGTGGAAGAGGGCAAGTAGCGCTTTCCTCCAAGAAATATGAAAAGATATGGTTAGCTGGCTTCACATGCTTTAGGATAGCTTGCTTTAGCCTTCACTAGCAGGTGTCATATGATTGAGGTGAGCCGGCTTGTGGCTGGGAATGGGCCAAAGAACAAATTAGGAAGAAAATGAAGAAAAAAAAGCCAAAAAAAGAGAATCACATGGATAACGGATGTTTGGTGGAAGTGTAATTTGCTGCGGCAATAAAGAAAAAGCAACACACCACTTTCATTGTGAATTGGCAGGACAGACGACACGAACGTGGCATTTGTAGCTTAGAGAAGAAAGAGAAGCACCAACGACTGACACATGTGGCTCATCGGAAACATCTGCAGGTAATGGCAAAACCAGTTTTCAGTATTTCCACTGTTCTAGCATTCAAATCCCTATTTGATTTCACCATTTCCATACACATCAATATTTTGTTTTAAATTGCTATAACCTTGACAAGACAACTTTACCGTGCTCCTGTTTAATATCTGATACGCTTCGATGTTCTCATGGATGGAGTTTTGTTTTTATACCTTGACCTTTATCTGTGATTACATCCATATACTGCCTCAATGAAGTTGGATGGAGTCACTGAGTTAACCTTTCAAATCTGAACTTCCAGATCAAGGTATTCCAGAGCTGTGAGCTGTTGATCATCTTCTTCCACTTATGAATGATTCCATATGTTTCCCACAGAGTGACATATTTAAGTTATTAGCTCTCTTAAATTTCTTATTGTCAGAAACAAATTTCTCTGCAGCCGCGGTGAAAGAATGAGGAAAACATTTTTGCTATCAGTCTATACTCTGAACATCTTGAAACCATCGTGGAGTGTGTTTGAGGCCAGGCTTGTGCTCCAAACCAGACACTAAAGATAGAAAGACAAAAGAACAGAAATGAATCAAATAAGCATTTTTTTTAATGCAGCACTGATGACACTTCTTCATTAAAGTAAGATATTCTGAGTGACTAGAACATGATCTAGTCACAGTAGGGACTTTTCTACACTTGGTTTTTGTACATTTGGTGTATGAACCCTATTTTTCAGCATGAGAGCTTTCCAGCTCATGGTCCTAGGCCTGTTGAAAACGGTGGTCCGGGGTTCACTTCAGTCGATGGAGGAACGCCTTATTGAAGGCTATTTGTGGTGTGAATTCTTCCACTGAGAACATCATGAAAAATGTGTTTGGACAGGTACCAAAGGAAAATCAATAAACAGATGAACCCATTGCCTACCATTTTGCAAACCTGCATGCACAAAAGTGACGTACGGAATTGCACAATCGACGTATGTGTGTGAAAACCCTGCTCCCGCTTAATCAACGCTAGTCTCTTTTTCTTTCTTTCTTATGTTTTCTCAAGTGCACTGTCACTATGTCATGGACGCCTTAGCAGCTTGAAAAGACAGAGAAGAATGCCAGTAGAGATAAGCAAGATGCTGGACTGCTGAGGGCAATCTAACAGATAAATGTAAACAGCACATGCAGGGCGAAGCACTCCTCCTGGCCCAGGTGAAGCCTGCCATGGCTCTTTCTCACCCTCCTGCCAGGTGAAGCCATATGTGGAGAAGAGCGATCATGATAAGAGGATTAGTTTATAAAACATCTCACCACCAGCTGGCTTCTGCCACAAAACCCTCCAGCCCTTCAAGTCCCCGATGGTGCGGGTATGATGATGAATGGGGCCATGGATCGGCTTATTTGTGAAGGATGTTGATGGGAAGTGGGCTGTTATGCAGTGCATATACAAGAAAATAATCCAGATGGCTTACGATTCTTCAAGCTGTCCAGGAACCAAAATGGTCTCAAGAATTCGTTCCATTTTTTAAAAATTAGGCTTCAATTATGTGGAGCATCCACCAAACAAGTCTCTGTGAATGAGCATTTACTATAGAAGTGATAACATATTAGAATATGATAACATATTACAATATGGTATACAATTAATTCTAACATTAATAGGCTAAGTAGCAAAGTCCAAATCAATCAGGTCACCTGAACATGGGCACATTGAACCCATTTTGTGATCATGATGCTACCAAGACACAGCTATGGAAGAGCGCACTGACGCAAAGCGATGTTTTATGGGCTGCCAGGGTCTGGAAAAGGCACATGTACAGATGTTGCAATGGAAGTAGTTTATCACCACAAGACATGCACTGCCTGCACTGGAAAAGCTTAGAAGCACGATTCTCCTTTCATGTATCTCATTACTTACTGGGACTAATTCTGTTTGATACTGTGTAAGAAGATGGCAGATGCTTTCCAGAAAGCGAATGTTTTTCCTGTATGCTTATGTGTTATTTGTCGGCTATGACACAGTAATGATGTTGCTTTATCTCAATGTGGTTCGATGGAGGTGGGCGCATCTCTTCGCCATTGATGTCCAAAGCTTTTCGTGACTTAGAACATTGCAGACAACGCCGGGAATGCGTTCAGCAAGACCGTGTCTGGGTCTGCATACTTGAGACTTGGTCGGCCAAACCCAAAGCTTTTGTCGGGTCACGACAATGTCTTTTTTGGAATAATTTATGCTAAAGAGATGGCTGAGAAGCCTCAGGCAGACTAAATATTTTGAGAACCATGAGAGGCATCCATGATGATTGGGCCCTCTTGGGGACTCAAAGACAAGTTCCTCAGACACAGAGGAAACTTGCACACCACTGTATAAATTAGTCTGGTCTTACACCACACCTAGTCGAAAAGGGACTGTCTACGCAGAACCTGAAAGCGGGGGAAATTTGGGGAAATCTGGTTCTGGAGCAACACTGTAGTCTGTGGTTGCAATAAAACCAAATATAAAAATATAGACTGCGATTAAACTACGCAGAATTTTGACTAATTGTGCAGAGAACATGCCTGAGCACTAGGGCTGTCACTGTATACATGATACAGATACGAATAGGAGGAGAAACAATATTATTATTATTATTATTTTTACCAGAAATCTGGTTGAGACGAGAGGTGTGATGGGATTCCACGGGACACCACTTTCTACTTTCATGAAATGAAGCTTGCAGGACAAAGAACAGGAACATGAGCCACTAAACAATGTATTTAGCATTCATTCATCCTTAGTAACTGCCTGGTCAGGGGTGTGGCGGTTTTGTGGTGGTTAGGCCACACCCACTCTTGGTTTAACTCAGAATGTAGATACAGATACAGATATACGCTATAGATTAGGAGAGTTTTGGGCAGACTTGGTGTTGGAGTTACCAAGATATGAAGTGTCTCCAGCCATCATAACTATTTAGTCTGAGTTAAAAAAATAAATAAATAAATAAAAATAAATAAAGAACAGAGCAAAGTGTATATAGTGTAAACAAATAAAATATGCTAAAGATGCTAAAATTAAAAATCACAATAATAAAAACTTTAAACAAGCATTAATAATATAATAGTCATAATTATATAATTATATATATATATATTAGATATAATATAAATGTAATACTATACATATTATTATTATTAAATTAAATAATAAAAATATTATAAATAATAAAAATATAGGAAATTATATTTAAGTTGCTAAAATTAGTAATAATAAAATACTTTCAATAATAATAATAATAATAATAATAATAATAATAATAATAAAATAGTGATAACAATGAACCATAAAACCAAATAATTTTTTTTTAAGAATAACATAACAAAATGTATATTGTGTAAACTACAAATATTTTTTTAAGGTTTTAAAATTAGCAATAAAAAATTGTAAAAATAAAATAATGATTAAAAAGTCCATAAAATGAATGATAAAACTGTTTTGTGACTGACACACACACACACACACACACACACACACACACACACACACACACACACACACACACACACACACCTGCAGTTGCTCACTTTTCAAGGTGGTTCCCAGTTCCGTGACTTCTGAGTGATGTGCTTTTATGTGGAGAACCAGAACCTCTCAGCTACCACGATCAACTCCATCGCACAAATTCAGCACCCTTTGGGTCACGAGAGTGCGCTTATTTTTGAAAATGATGTATATGCTTCTGATGTGAAACAAACACAGCTTGAGTGGTTACAGGTTGGACGCGGCGCGATGATCCGTTTCAACCCGAGGTCCGAGGACAAACCCTCGAGAACATTACGAACTCAGATCCAAACACACTAATGACCTGCTTGATTAATTATCAACACGCACAGCAGCGCTTAGTAAACAGAAAACAAAAATCACTCCATACCCAAGCTGTATTTATTTTCAATGCCTGTGTTTTGGGGGGAATTCTTGTTATGGTAAAAATCCTATCAAGAGTAATTTTTTTGGAGATTTTTGCAGAAAAGCGTCAGCACATTCGTGAAAACAAAGTTAGTTTAGTCGCCTTCCCAAGTGTATCTGGGAGGCTTTAATAATCGCTTCGAATTCATCTTTCAGCTGGATGATGAGAAGATCGCATTTCGAGACCCTGAAAACTCTGCGTGGAAGTAAAACACATCTGGTTAATCATCGAGTGCTTAACATCTCCACTTCGCTCAAAACACCCTGGAGCTGAGGAACAAAGATGAAGGAAAACAGAGATGCAGCTTGTCCACTGTCACCAGCTTCAGCTCCAGGAACACATGCTAACTAAACGAAATGTCCCGCAAACACACATATAAAACCATCCCAAGTTAAACTATTTTATTCTCCTTCAAATTTTCAGGAAAAACAAACAAACAAAAAACAAACAAATAAAAAACAAATAGATGAAGACATGATGTGGTGACAATCAAAATCACCCTGAAAAATAATAAATCACCTGGACATGAAACTATGAATAATCTTAGATTAAGAGGTTTTGGTATATAATAATTGTTTAAACTACGAATAAATTAAAAAAAAATTAAATAGTAATTACAACATAGTTTAAACCAACAGTAATTATATAAAAATGATAATTATGAAGCAAAAAAAATAAATAAAATAAATACATAAAATGAACTTTTTTAATTGACTGCTTGACTGTTAGGGGAAAATAAGACATCGATTAAAAATAATAATAAATGCAACCAAACTAAACTAAACTTATTAAAATTAAATTAAAATTAAAGTTTATAAAGCATCACTTCCTGAACCATGGTAAATTATATGCCAATAATAATAATCCGAGCCTGGAAAACAATTGTACTATTATTATTCATTGCTGCAGTAGAGAGGCATACTAATTGTGAAATATATATACTGTATATTTATATATATATATATATATATATATATACACACACACACACACACACACACACACACACACACACACACACACACACATACATACTATATATATATATATATATATATATATATGTGTGTGTGTGTGTGTGTATGTATGTATATATATATTGGCAAAGGGCCAAAGGACATTTTCGTAAGTGGTAAGAAGAAGCTAGCGCAGTTCATTTGCTAGTTTAAATGCTTTAATGTGTTTATCGTGTATCCAGGGGTGGAGAAATGCTGAGAAATAATACGTAGTATAGATAGTATAGATGATGGGTCAAGATGTTGAAAAGTAAAAAAAGTAAACGTTGCTACAACTGCACCATTTTGTTATTCTGCACCTCTCACATTCATGATGAACGCTACGTAGCTTGCTAATGGATGAATCAGAAGTAAATTATCCAATTAGCTATCACCATTAGCTAGAATCTGACTTGTTATCTAGCCAGTTTATGTTATCTTCTGGAATCGATGCTAGTATAACCTGGCATTAGCAAAGAAAATAGGCTAACTTAGTTAAATAGAGTCAGTTAGCAAATTAGCTCAACATGCTCATACTTTTCAAATCAGATGGAGTTCAAGAATTAACACTTTATACAGGTTTTTTTGTGTGTACTCCAGCATACTGAAACACTTTAGCGAGGTAGGGCTAGGAGCGCTCATCCTCAGGTTCCACACTGCAATCTGTTAGCTATAGCGCTAACTACATCGTGTAGTGTGAGAAAGTTGCCAGAGATGATGAATTGAACCTGATTGGATGCTAATTTGAGCCCGTTTGATTGGTGTAGCGTATAGTCATTGGCTGGATGAAAGATGGAGCTATTTTCTAGACTTGTAATGAGTACTGTGGAGATGCAATTAAGTAAGAGTACGAGTATTTCATTTCAATAACACACAAGTAAAGTCTAAAAGTATAGTATCAAAGTACTCAAGTATTTCCCACCGCTGTGTGTTCTTCCCACCCATTTGTGAGGTTAAATTAAGCTCTTGGTATAAAAAAAGAAATATTGAAAACACAGTAAAATACATCTTAGACACACGTCCTTACCTGTGAAACTTAAATGCGACCCCCCGCCGTTACCGGTGTGTACGAATTTTCCTGACCGCGTCTTTGAGGTCATTAATAGCTGCGTGGCACGAGGTAAACTGGAGACTTTCGGTAGTCCGAAGAGTCACATCAACACGTTACCTTCTTCTTCCTCTCCTTAAAAGCTCATCTTGAGTGGAATGCTTTATCTGGAGTCAGTCTCTTTAACGCAGCGGTAATAAAACCTCATGGCTTAATGCCCACTGCCTCTTTAAAGCTGTATATTGCTGAGGTCTGTCTTTCTGGCTCTGGAACACCTCAACATCCATTAAATATCTGCTTGTGTGTGTGTGTGTGTGTGTGTGTGTGTGTGTGTGTTGTGGGGGCAAGGTGTAGGGGGGCAAGGGTGTTGGTGGGGAATAAGTTTTAAATTTGTGGGAACATCTGACTGATCCCCATGAGGAAAACTTCTTTTTCCTCACAAAAAAAAACTGCAGCTTTTATTATTTTCCTCATTCCTATTGGTTACTGAGGTTAAGGTGTAACATAGCATTAATTAGCTGCATGAATAAGTGTCAGTGGAAGGTCCTCACAAGGATTGTAAAACAAATGTGTGTGTGTGTGTGTGTGTGTGTGTGGTTGGATGGGAGAAGGGAGAGGGTAGTGCAAAAAAGATATATGGTATTTATTATCATTCATAAACTCCCTTGATGGGATTTAAAAAAGATTTTATGAACTCCCAGCTCATCTCCTCCACATGGAGAAACAACCCACATGGAAATGAACGATCACCGCGTGCTGGAATGTTATCTCGGCTCATCTCGCTTTCCTTCGAGGTGCACATCAGGATGATCTGTAGCAGTCTGTGTCAGAGGTTTCTCCACCGAAAAAGAGTGTGTGAGGCTACTGGCTGAGTCAGAAAGTGACAGTATGACATCGAGCACTATTTCTCTGTCTAAATTTTCCCTCAAATTAATGTTAATAATTACTAAAATGTAAATGAAATAAAATTAAATTACAGTTTAGACGCAGAGGTAGCGTGACCTTATCTACAAGCTTTTGCTTTCAGGTAAATAACTCAAAATTTGAATAAAACACACAAAAATACACGTTCGCCTGACCAAACTCACTATAACTACACTTTAGATTTAAATATAATCATAAAATATATTGTTTTAAATATTATTTTTGCATATTTATTATGCAAATCCATTTAACAAAAATTATATTTGGAATATTCTAATATTACATCAACAGGAAGCTGCATCATCATCATCAAAATTTCCTGAAGTTAATAATAATAATAATAAAAAATCTCGTATTCATTTTTCTTTATTTTCTTTATTTAATTAATATTTGAGATGATTGGCTGATGAGGTCACTTTGAAGGCAGAACACTGTTACCCAAATGTTGAAAATTTATTTTTAAAAAAGTAAAAAAAAAAAAAAGAAAATATTTTTTTCCAAAATTCTCGTGGTTAAATTTCGAATTAAAAACGTAGCTCATGTCAACAGAGTGAAAAAATGATAAAAGCCTGTTTTTATAAACTATTTGTTGTTTAATTCACTAACACAAGCAGTTCCCTGCTGTAGCAAACCGCATAGAAAACTCGAAGCATTTTCTGAATCCTACATATGTGACACACAATTCTGCTCTTCTGCAGCCTTACTTTGACAAATAGCGTGCAAAACCTGGCAGGTAAAAAAAAAAACAAACCAAACGGACATGAAGTGCACTCCAGTGGTCGCTCTACACGGTGGTCCTTATCTATCAGCCTGTGAAGCCGAGATGAATTACAGTGTCATGAGCGAGCGGCTCCCAATCTTCATGTCTGAGGCCCAGGATGGTATCTCGCAGAGCTTGATGGGCATCTGGTTCTAATCGTATCAAAAAAAAAAAAAAAAAAATAGCGCAGAAGACAGAGTAGCCCTCCAGGAAGTTTAACCCATGGGGTAATCATTCCTCTAATATCCTGTGCTAGACACAATTCATTCATCCAAATGGGTTTCTGAGAAGCTACGACATATAAGACATATGTGCACAGGCCCTGAGCAGAAATGAAAGTCTGTTTTGTAACATCCTGTATGATGTGTACGGTAGAAGTTTTAGATCTGAAGATATTTGTCCAATGTGCAGTCATGGCTGGTTGGACTGTTGAAGGTGGGGCTGAAATAAACTGCCTGAATTTTGCTGTTGCAGAAAAAAAATTACATTGTTAAAGAATTCTTGGTCATGAGGACGCTAGTCTCGCACTTGGGACGAATACTTCGAACGGATTACTACGGTTTGAATCGATGTTTATGCGATTGGTATTACAAAACATGCTAAAGGACAGAAAAAAATATTCTTTTTCCCTCAAGCTCGAGTGTTTACCAATGATGCAAGCAGAGCATAGTCATCTTCTTTAATCACAGGAATATGGCTGGAGGAACGTTATAATATAATCTGACATGTGTGGAGGACATGCATTATCAAACAGTTATCGAATTAAGACAACGTTTTATCGAGATCATCAAACACAGACACAAAAAGGCAAACAGCATTTGTGAATACAGCGTATGGGAATCTTACATGAATCTACAGTCTGGTCTATAAAGAAATCAGCCCCAGCCTTGCCTTTACTTTGTAGATGTTTTCCTACAACCTCTGGTGGTGCTACAGTTAATGCCAAGCCTAAATGGGCGATTAACATGGCATGGAAGTCAACAACTTTTAGCGCTTAGCCACTCTCCTTTAGAATGATAATACGTATATTGTTAACTACAGCGCTTACTCAAAGGAAGTTAAACATGACGCAAAAGCTTTGACTATATTCAAAGTATACGTTTGATGTCTGTTGGAGAATCTTCTTCACGACTTGTTTTTCCAAATAAATCCTTTGATCGATTGAGTATCTGTTTGATATTAATGAACTCGCCCCCCCCCCCTCAACTCTGCGTTAAAGTCTTCTGATAATCATTAAATGGCGCAGAAACCGATTCAAAGCAATACAAGTGCAGATGAGTCACTGAAAGTTATGCGAGAAGTGAAGCGTTTTTTATGCCCGTGTGTCAAGGAAACATTCCAAGACCATGAAGTTTGAACTGGAAAAGAGAGGAAAAGGAGGGGGAGAAGAACTTGTGAGAAAGATGGACTAGATCGGTATGATAGTCCAAGCTGTGGAATTCCATCGCACTTCTCACGGCCTAACTGCCCGCTGGCTGGAAACGTTAGGAGGTTTTATAGTGAATCGTCTTTGAACGACTCCAAACGGTGTAAAAGAGAGTCGGCGCACACCTGAGCACACTTCAGTTCAAAGAGCAGTTTTAAAAAAATAAAAAATAAAATTTATGTCAGAGATATGCACAGGTCATTTCATACTTGAGCTGGGAAGTCAGGGAACAGAAGGGAAGTTCACTCGGTCAAGTATTGCTTGGCGTCTTGGAAAACCCGTGAGAGGCCGCTGAGAATGAATTCAGGCAGCCAAGAAATGACAAAAAAACATAACCCAAAACAGGGGGAGCTGAGCTCTCAGTGCTGGTTCCATCCACCTGCGCTGACGTTAATCCTCAGCGCAAATGATCTAGAAGAACATTTATCGAAGTGCTGTTCTAAACTCCCTTTTTGTGACGGTTCTAGTATTCTCATTAGGAAGAAGGAGAATCTTAGAATTAGAGTGGTACTAACATTCTCATCTTCTTCTTCTTCCGGCTTTTCCCTTCAGGGGTCTCCACAGCGAGTCATCACTCTCCACCTATCCCTATCTTCTGCATCCTCAACACTTG
>CM074964.1:17271671-17287058 GCA_037577455.1 Pangasius macronema | reverse complement strand
CACTTGGATGGGTTAAATGCAGAGCACAAATTCCGAGTATGGGTCACCACACTTGGCCACAAGTCACTTCACTTCATAATGTATTAAAACGAGCACATTAATATAAACCTGTGATTTTCTGTTATAGAAAACCAATCACCTTCTGCCCAGCCAGATTTGAGAATTCAGCAGCGCTGCGTTATAAAGTGTGCTAAAAATGATCCGCAAAAAACAACCATGAGCACAGGAGTTCTATTTCAAATCGAGTGAGCTTTCAGACGACACTGATAGCGCTGTGTCTCACACCAGGCTTAACTCAACCTGCTGGCAGACACGCGACTAGACTATTTCCTAATTTCTGGAGGGCGTGAGGAAGAGAAAGACAGATCCTGGGTGGGCAGATAAGTGATCTGCAGGATTTAATTTAAGTGTTATTACATTCTTCATCCTAATAAAGCCCTACACACACACACACACTCCTTTTTTAACTATGCATAGATCTTTATTTTTCATAAATCTATAATTCATATACTGACACTGATTAAATAAAAAGGAGAAAAATTTAAAAGGCAAAATCTTTAGATTACATGAATGACAACGCAGGGTCTGTTTGCTTAACATCCTGATCGAGTCTCATCCTTTTTCCCTCTCCATCCCTCAGGGTTTAATTAAAATCTCAAGATCCTACGATCATTTCATGACTGTTTAAAAATAAAACATAACCCTCGCCAAAGCACATACACACAGTTAAAAAAACATATAAAAAGATCTGATATCCCATAAGTCATCTTAAACACACAAAAGCTTTCGCTCTCCAAATATGGCCGCTGTCTTTGACGGATGGAGAACTGAATTATTAGCTCCATCATCCGTGACAGAGTGCGAGCCTGATTTCTCGCTGCGGGTTGGCAAACACACGCTGACTCAGTGTTGTTGTGGAGTTTGGGCTCATACGTTTCACACTAATGTGTGTGTGTGTGTGCCTGTGTGTGTGTGAGAGGTGGTTGGGGGGTGGGTGAAGGCAGGCGTTAGGCAAAGCAGTCCACTTCCTGGCAGGCCTCCTCGGGGGAAGCATGCATGCTGTTTCACAGCCTCGGTCCCACTGCTCTGACCCAGGCAACTTGGGAACTGGTATTTGTGGTCTGAGGCTTGTGGCCAAAACCTCCCATCTCCCATCAGCACTATGAGATAAGGACTTCTGTGTGCAATTAGGGCCTGAGCCGCACTCTGGGGTGAACATAACGGGACGATTGTGGGCATTTACCTAGGCTATATTGTAAAATATTAACCCTAAATGAACCTTCACACAAATATATGTCCTGGATTCTTCTATAAAAGTCAAAGTCAAACTTTACTGTCAATTCTGACATCTGTACAGGACACACCGAGGACTGAAATTTCATTTCTCTCAGACCCCTGGTGTGAGACACCAACATAGCAAGACAAGTAATTATAAAAGTAAAATTAAATACAATAAAATAAAATACAGTATCAAGTGGTTTCATCTCTTAAGCCTCAGAAGCAGAGCTAAAGGATTTTTGTCCCAACATGAATAAAAGTTTACCAGTTTGCCAGGGACTGGAGAAACAGAAACGCATTCGTCCTACCGTTGGGAGATTGACAGTTCAAATCACGATGATGCCACACCCACCTGTGGCCAGGAGCCAAGAGAGCAAAATTGTCTGTGCTCTCTGGGTGAGACGGATTCTGAGACGGATTCTCTTTTCTGTCAATCACAGTGACGTTAGCCAAACGTTTGAATCTGTGAGCTCATGTATGCAGAAGAGGACGGATAGCGCTGTCCTCCAAGCGTATTACACTTTGTAAGTGTGAAGCATCATGAGCTAGGTCTAGGCTAGGTCACATGTCTCAGCTTCACGGTGATTAGCTACCACGTGATGGGAAGAGCTGGCTGGTGGGTGGGAATGTCCCCAAAAAATAACTTCTTCAGACGGATTTTTTTAAACACATCTCTAGTTGCACACATCTCTAGTTGAGACCAATTCTGAACTGGAGTGAGGTAGCTGAGGTTGAGGACATGTCAGAGCCAGAAATCACACACCATGCTGACACTGCTGATATTTCTATATCTGGATAGAGAAAAAGATTCGGTTTAGGCCACACCCTCTCTGAATATAAGTCCACCTACTACAGCCTCAGAAGTGCTTCCCGTGCACAGTTGATGAACGACTTGCGTCTGAGATGTGCTGTTTCTCAGCGTACTATGATCAATATACATAACTATCACAATCACAAAGCCGCTAATGATTTTCATACCACAAGAAAGGCTTCGTGTCCTTGATTCTCAGGACTTTTTTTAAAAATAAGATTTATACGTTTATACGTCTGACCCTGATGAAGATCTAACTGAGCACCAAAACCCAGTGAACATTTTTTCCTCATGTTTGGGCATCATGTCTGAATGATCTCTTCATTCTACTCCATTCATTTATTTGGTAGTATAAATCCTAGAAACACATTTCATCACTGAACAGATATCTGATTGAGGTGCTAATACTAATACAGGATGTTTTCCCAGCAACCTGAAGCAGTGTTGTTTATTACCAGTAGGGGGCAACACTGGATGTTAAAAAAAAAAAAAAAAAAGAAAGGAAAAAAGTCACCAAATCCTGTGGCAGCCTGGGTGGCAGAACTGATTGATTCACTAATCCACACATCATCAGACCTTTCACATGATGACCCGAGGTGGTGCACGTCCAACATCATGACGATGTTCCCTTTTGCTACTAAACTACCAGTGTTAAACATCATAAGCTCTGTAATTAGGGTAATAAGCACTGAGGGAATATTTAGCTGTGTCACAGGATGAGCTTACGAGTTCTCCTTTTGCCTCATATTACGCGTAATTATTTCAAATGGGAAAATTCATTTTGTCAGCAATTCGCAGTCCACCTGATGTACAAGAGCTATATGGCGAAAGCCAGATGCTGACCTCTGGGTAAAGAGCACATACACACACTTCAGCATGCTTTGAAAGGAATGCTCGTAAAAAAGTTCAGCAGTTAAGTCTTGTTTATGCCAGTGAGCCTATGAGTGTGTGTGAGT
Organism: Pangasius macronema; assembly: GCA_037577455.1. Classification (NCBI taxonomy): domain Eukaryota; kingdom Metazoa; phylum Chordata; class Actinopteri; order Siluriformes; family Pangasiidae; genus Pangasius; species Pangasius macronema. Next base: position 17,284,013 of record CM074964.1, on the reverse strand, counting down.
CAGACCTCAGACTAAAGCCTAGGATGGGACTTTGAGCAACAACTGGACAGACAACATCTGCACTGTATTACACCACCTCACTGTTCAATTCTCAAATCAGAAGGTGGGGATTAATTTTCTATAACAGCAGCTCTGACTGTAGTGCAGTCGCAAATCACAGGTTTATATTAATGCTGTCTTATATAATATCATATCGACAACGCCATGTGGGTAGAAGTGTGTCACATGACCAGACCTCCTGCTTGCACCTTAGAACAAATCTCATATCTCTTTTCATTCTTTGTATTTCTATTAAAAGAAGGCTCTAGTGAAAGAAGGTAGCGTAAGGTTACAAAGCACTGACACTGGAGACTCCTTCCATACATGTTAAATACCTTAAGTAAAAATTTATTATAGAAACAATAACATTAGATCCAGTGCGTTAATATAAACGTGTGATTTGCGGTGATTTCGCAATACAGACAGTTAGAGCTGTAGTAATGTCAGATACGAGAACGTCAGATATGGAAAAAATATTAATGGTAACACGCAGTAATGTAACAGAAATTAAAGATGCAACTTAAATAAGTTTTCCTAAGAATTTAGTTACACCAGTGGGATCTGGCGTTATGCCTAATTTGGTTGTTTTTGTGTGTGTATGTGTGTGTGTGTGTGTATTGGGTGTGACACTAGAAATCCACTGAAGCCGTACTACACAGTTGACGCGTGCTTGTTACGTTAACTAGCTGGCTATTTCTCCCAGTAAAATATCTGACTTTGATGCTATGGTGCTGTATTTCTATTTATATCTTCCTGTTGTGCTGCAGGTTGTCAGAATGAATTCCACATTCTTCTTCACTGATTAGGATCTGTGATTCCCTCCTAGACTGAGATAACAAGAACGCAGTCAGCCGTCATCGCTTCTAACGAAACGCAAGCAAATAATCATCATGCTTGATGCATTATGACGTGAAGCATTTCCCAAGAAGAGTTGTAGGTGCTGGACTGGAAGGATTTGAACAGATGCGCTGACCGCACACCATCACACATGCTGACAGTGGGAGATTTACTCGTGCTTGCTTAATCAAGCAGCGCTGAGGCCTCGCCAAGGGCTTTTGGGTTTTGAGATGGGGTGTGCGTGTGTGTGTGTGTGTGTGTGTGTGTGTGTGTGTGTGTGTGTGTGTGTGTGTGTGTGTGTGTGTGAAAGGGAGTTGATTGGATATTTGACAAACTCCCCCCTTTACAGCAGGCCCCCAGACACCAATATGACTTGCAATGGATCTGACTTTGTAGGTGCTTGAGAGGCCTTGAGTGCGTTGGAGTGGTGCGCACTTGGTGCACACACACACACACACACACACACACACACACACACACACACACACACACACACACACTTGAAGTCCACAGTGGGAGGCAGGGGCTGTAACGGGGCTGGCATTGGCAGGATTATTTTCATTTCCATGGAGCTCTGCAGTGCGTCTCATTGTGTCTGCTCTGTGTGTGTGTGTGTGTGTGTGTGTGTGTGTGTGTGTGTGTGAGTGAGTGTGAGAGAGAGAGCGAGAGAGTGAGTGCTATCACCAGCCCTTCCTGGCTCACATCCCATTCGCACAGTGATTCATGACAAAGGTAACTGTGGCCAGCCCCCACAATGCTTTGCTCCCCAGCTCCCAGGCAACAGGCACTTCCCCGCTCGCTGCTCCTCCTGAGCTGGGAAACACCTAATGAGGTTTTACGGCCAGAAATCTGCTAGAATTTACGGTTATTGTGATAACCCACGAGTCCAGCAACAATTTAGGTGGGCAGATATACTGCTGTTTTAATAAGGGGTGATTTAGTATTATTGCTGCTAAAGGATTCCTTTTGCTGTAATTGTTACGGACCCTGCGCAATTAAACCGGCCGACTTGATGGAGCACTTTTCTAAGTACGGCTTTGTCCATTCACATGGCCATCTCTCTCTCTCTCTCTCTCTCTCTCTCTCTCTCTCTCTCTCTCTCTCTGCCTTTCTTTTATTTGATTTTCTCATCTCACTTATCCTTGTCCAGCTCTTCTTCTTCTTTGCCAAAATAAAGCGTGTGACATGCAGTTATGTGGTTCATAAATTGCTGATGCATAATTACAGTGAGAACACAAGAGAAATGCATCTTGCACAAGACTGGAAAGATCTCTTCAGAGCAGATTCTTCTTCTTGATTAGTCAGTTTGAATTATACTGGTTTAGCACACTTGACCATGTTAATACCACAGCACTGTTTAAATGTGGATTCTGATTGGTCAGAAGGTGTTGATGAATTTTCTAGAACAGCAGCTCTGACAGTAGTGCAGCTGCAGATCGCAGGTTTATATTACGCACATGTTCTAATACGTTATCGTTTCCGTAATAACAGCTCATTCATGCGGATTTCAAAACATGCAATCATTGATAAGATGATGTTTTCTGTAAGGAGATGTTTATTTAACGTTTACGCAGGGAGTCTCCAGGGTCAGCGTCTTGCAACATTCGTTTAACAAACAAGTTTTTATGCTTTATGGAGTTTGGGCTTTACAGAGAAGCTGGTGAGGGAACAATTGTTCACAGCTGCTATGTCATTTTATTATTTTTTTTAAATGTAAGACAAATTTGTGTCATCAAACACCACGCTGTGCTTTGATTATTTTCCTATAAGAGCACAGCCCCTAAGTGTTTAATTTTTTTAAATTAATTACACAATCATACATCATAATACTACAACTTCCATGATGTCATCTGTACAGCGAGGCCTAATGATCGTACGCTGAGATGCTCGCTCACAAATCACTGCTTGCTACTGGATTTAATTAAACAGCTTCTGTCTCGGGAGTGAAATTGTGTTAGAGTTTGAAGGGCTTCAGTGCCGTTTGTTATTCCGCCGTTGAAGTGTTAGGAGCAGGTCCTCTCGATGGGCCTTGCCAAGCATAAACAGTCGCTGAGGCCCAGCAGAGGCCACTTGGCAGCTTGCTGAGAGGTAACTCAACCTTATTAGCTGCTAATAGGAGGCTGGAAGGGGTGGGGGTGAGGGGGTGTTGGGGGGTGAGCGACTTGATGGGTTGTTTATGAAGGTGGGAAAAAAAAGGGCCGGTCAGTGGGGTTGAACTATACGACTGGGTTGAACTGTGTGACTTTAGGACTTTAGAAGGAACCCTAGCCTGGCCTAGTTTGGGAGACTCGCTATCCGTGCTGAAGTGATGAACCGGGATAGGAATGCCATCATCCTCCAGGTGGATCGCTTCTGTTTTTTTGTGAGGTCAGCTCGTCTGGCTGTGCGTGTAATTGGTTCTGGTTTATTGCGATTGGAGTTTATTAAGACAACCGTGGAATGCCCTGATGTCAGTAACAAGAGAATGAGAGGGAGAGAGGGACGGAGCCTCCCTTCCTCCCTTCCTCCCTGGCGCGGCGGGTAAGATGTAACCGACGGGAGGGAAAGACAGAGGGAAAATTGTTGTACTCGGTGTTTAGGAGGAGGTTACGAGAACAAAGCTTTTGAAAGTTCGAAGTTCGAAGCTGCTTTTCTGTGGAAGGCTGAAATAACGTCTAAGCGCGTACTTAAGCACGGTAGCCTGTTTCAGACTTAATGAATGACCTAATGAGGTGACGGATACCCAAACCCACCCCCTGCCCTGACACGCAATTCACTTCGTTCTCACCTCAGGAGCACAAACCCTGGTGATTTAGAGAGTGAGGCACTACATGGTGTAAGCAAGGCGCTGGAGAGAACATTTAACGGCTAATTTAAATGATCTAGGATCTGTTAAAGTGTGAAATCCAGACTCTATGGGTGGCCTTGACGTCTATCACTTCGACATGTAAGTAAGAAAGAAAGTGGGTGTGCTGTTATAGGAAAATAATAAACAACTGAGTGAGGAACTGGTAGTACCACAGAGTTGATTATTTTCCAATAACTGCACATCCCAAAGTCTTACACCACATCAATTTGACAATGATTATAATTTTTAATAAACATCATTTTTTTTAATCCACTTATAATTACAGTTAATGTTGTAGAATGTCTGCAAAACAAGTTTAAACAGTTCTCACTTACATTACAGCAGCTCTGAACACCAGTTCCCTCACTCTTTTTTCCTCTCTTGAACTGAGCAAGACACACACACACACAAAAAACTCAGCTTGTCATGTTACAGAGAAGCCAGAATACACTGTGAATGAACCGTTACTATAGAAACGATAACGTATTAGAACGAGCGCATTAATATAAGCCTGTGATTTGCAGCCGCACTACTGTCAGAGCTGCTGTTATAGAGCAATCAGAATCCGAGAATATTTGTGAAAAACATGGCTCGGCAGATGAAGAATTGGAAGATCTAGTAGTAGTAGTAGTAGTAGTAGTAGTAGTAGAGTGGAGGATAATGTCGAATGACCCAAATAAATAAATAAATAAAATTATAAATTCCAGTGCTGTTCTACATTTTGGGCCACGAACCAGTCCTCTAACCTTTTCAGCTCCTACGGTGAGAAATGTGTAATGTGCTGCATGGCGTTCCTGGCTGTCTGAGCAAGCATCCACCTGCTCCGATGTAAGCCAATACTCTCCCTCAGCTGTAAGCAGTCCTGAGTTATAGAGTTTTCTCACTGACTCCACGCCAGATGGACTGACAGCCCAGGAGAAAAAAAAAAAAAAAAAAAAAAGGTGAGCAGATTTATATGAAGTCTCGCTACAGCTCCAAGCTGGCAAACGAATGATATCATAAAGGCTCTCAGCAGAGTAGAATGCATATGTCTGCTTTTGGATTCAAGGAGACAGCAAGAATAAACAGCTTATGTTACTGTCCATCACTGTAGGAATACAAGGTCGAGGAAGAAAAAAAAAAAAAAAAAAAAGTCAGGGTAGTGTAGCAAAATTATATTTTAGATATATGACAGTTCAGAGGTTATGTTGGGAAAGATTCATCTTCCATAATTAGCAAAATAATAATAATAATAATAATAAGTTTGATAATTAACACAGCAGTTTTAATGAACAAAGTCTCATACTCAGATATTATACACTCTCCAGGTGTGTCCAGAGCAAACTCCTGCTTCACCCCACATCCCCCTTCTCCATTTGTGACATCTGGACATATGTGAAAAATGATGTATCAATAGCGCCCATGAATGCATGGCTCTATTTATTGAAGGAGAAGGCACAATAGGGGTGTTGTTGAAACACCGCTCCGAACCTGACCACGCAGGCCCCAAATGAATGAGGACCTATTCACAATGTGTTTGTCCTGGCGTCTCGGGGGTAAAGTGAGTAGGTAGTTCGTCGAATCCAAACAGTGTACCGACACAGGAGAAGCTTTAATTTGTGCCCCGTACAAAACGGCGAAAATATCGGACCGTAACTTGGTAAGTCTGGGATATAACTTTGCATTTAAGACAGATTTATGGAATTCTGGATTCTGATTGGTCAAAAGGTGCTAGGTTCTCTTCTATAACAACAGCCTTGACCGTATTATTAATGCGCTTGTTATAATATTATTGATGCTATAGCTATTTTTTAACAAGCTGCATTTTTTCGTGGCTTATTAACTTCAAGAGAGAGATAAAAATAGACGCTGGTGAGAGAACGACTGCTTATAGCTGCTATAACATCAATAACAACTTGTTTCATAGACGTTTACGACATTAAATGCGTCTGAACATGCTGAAAAGGTACCACGTGTCATTCTTTAATTAATAAACCTGTAATCGTTGGTAAATTGCTGTGGTATAAGAGAAATAAAACACTTCAGGATGTTGATAAAGGTGATATAAACTCATTGTCCTGTTCTCTCTGTGACATTAGTCCACCATTTCAGATTTTTGTACCATTTTTGTACAAACTGCGTCTTCTGTAAGATATTCCTCACCATTTCTGCGCAGAGGTTTCAAATCTAGAACAATCCCAACCTACCAGAGTTATTACCAAGCAAGCAGTGAGTGACCTATATCCCTCATCTGAATCTCGACCAAAGAAAGCGCTACGTGTTTTCTTTAACATCAGCACTCGGTGAATTTAGCACTTCACCAGCTGCTCCCAGGATCAAGCTTGGAGGTCTTGGAGCTGAAGCCTTCGCCACAGCGGCTTGTGATAGATTTTTATTAAAAAGTTTACAAGAATGACAGAAGCAAACCTGCAAACTTCAACGAGTTTTTACCCACTGCATAAATCAAGTAGTTTTTGTTTTTCTGCCCAAACGGCAGACAATTTATGAATCCTTGAGCTCAGGCCAAGTCATTCTGGCAGCCTGATCCAATTTAGCAAATAAACTGAAGTCTCCAGGTCCAAGGCAACCTTAATTTGTTCCTGTCGAAAAGTTTCATTGTGAAGTTCTTTTTTTTAAAGGAGATGTAAAACATCTTGGTGCTTGACACAGATTTACTGCTGTTTTATGGTTTCATTACATTTCTACTGACAAAGCAGAAGTTTGGAGGTACAGTAGTTATTTATCGTGTGTCTGAGCACAGGGCAAGACCTAATACTCACAAAGTTGAGCTTACACCGAAGACATTCTCTTCACCCTTCTCACCGTGACATCAGTCCACCATCTTAGATTTGCTCACGTGCGTACATCCTGGTGACATTTTTCCCTTTTGTGCATTATTGTCTTTTTGCCTTTTTAAAAGGTCCCTCACTTTTCCCCAGTTGATACTTGATTGCCCAGAACGCAAACCTGTGCATTTAGGGAAGGAGTCTCCAGTTTCAGCGCTTTGTAACAGTCAGAGGTAAAGCTGTAGGTTTTTGACATCTTCAGGACAGAGGAGTTTAACATAACATGAGAAGCTGTGTTATTTGGAAAAAAAAAAAAAGAGAGGCTGCTGAGGGAACGAGTCACATTTAGCATCCATAATGCAAGTGAGAAGAGGAACTAACTTGTTTCTCAGACATTCCACAACATCAAATGTAACTCAAAATGGATAAAAACTATTAACAACTACATGAGGGACAGCTCATGTTGGACGTTTGGGGGACAAAGTTAGGGAGGCCAGATTAAGATGGTTTGGACATGTTCANGAGGTAATAAATGAGGAGATGAAGCTAGTAGGTGCAAGTGTTGAGGATGCAGAAGATAGGGATAGGTGGAGAGCGATAATTTGCTGTGGAGACCCCTGAAGGGAAAAGCCGGAAGAAGAAGAAGACTGTGACATTAATATGCCATGTTGGATTTGCTCATAAACAACCTCATGACATTGAGACAAGTGATCTCCCTTGTCCTCATTGTTCCTGAATGTATGAATGCAACTTAGCTTGAGTGCTCTATTAAAGTTCATTTTAATTGCCCTGAACTCAATCCAGCTGGCCTTCAGGAGTCAAATGTCTTATTGCTCTCGACATGTGTGTGTTCTCATTCGGAGTATATTGCTCAGCTCTTGACTTGAATTGATGTTAATTAATCTTAACAGTTTTTGGAGAAGACTCACTGCTGTTATGTCAGCACAGGGAGGTGACACATAGTGCTAACTACAGTGTCGAAACTTGTTACACAGGGGATTTTTTTTCTTTGTGAAGGTACTCTCATGTTTTCGGTGTGAGATTAAGCAAATTAACCCAATTTTACATAACCTTTTTTTTTTAAACCAAGGGTGCCAATAATTCTGGATCTGATACTGCAATTATCATTGTTATTCTTATACACTGACTGTGGGAGCGTTAGTCTTGCCCAGTCCTGCATGCACTCAAAGTGCTAGCTTCCGTCAATGGATGCTGAGGCCATCAAAACTGCACTCTTACAAAATCTACAGCCGTTGAGGGTTCTTCACTTGTTCCTCTGGAGGAATCCTTAAAGGTTCAGTGTCGAATCCTAGAGTGCTTCTCTACTGGAAAGAGTTTGAAGTAGAACACTTTCTGGAAGTGAAGAACCCTTATTTATGCAACAAACCCTTAAAGAACCATTGACAAATTATGTTTTACGTCATCTTTTTGTAGATTTTATACCATATTTGTACCTGATGAGGTACCAAAAGCAGTCAGATAACACGCAGAATGGCTAAACGAAGGATAAGTTCTGTTCCCGCAACATTTATAAATTATTTTTTATTATTTATTTATTTATTTATTTTTCTTCATGATGACAATGATGTTTCGGATGTTCACCTTGTTCCTCTAGAAGGATCTGCCTAAAAGAGGTTCTGTAAAGGACTCCTAATGGTCCTGACCTCTATATATGCCATGTCTTACATCCAAGGAAACAAGAGACATGGAAAGTGTGAGTAGCGTTGCTGCCTCACAGCTCCAGAGGCCTCAGTTTGATCCTGAGCTCAGGTTTGGAGTTTCACATGTTCTTTCAGTGTCTGTGTGGCTTTCCTCTGGGTTCTCCGGTTTCCTCCCACCTCTGAAAACATGCCAGAAGGTGGATTGGTGATTCTAAGGTGTGAAAGTGTGTGTCCATGGAGGCTTGTGCATCTCATCCAGGGTATATTCCCGCATCACGCCCAGTGATCCCAGAATAGGCTGCAGATCCACCACCAGTCTGACCAGGATGAAGCGCGTACTGAAGATAAACGAATGACTAAACTTTGCATGTTGAACCTGTGACCTGAGATTGTTCCAGAGCACCAACACAATCCTCAGGCTTTTGCCACCACAGTGAAGACTTGAACACAAAAATGAATCACTTTAGCACTGCAGAAAATAAATCCTATCTGCTCTGTGACAAATTGTGTTTTGACTTGATTTTTAGTCCTGAACTCAATATCCATTTATTCTCTATTTGGAATTAAACCAAAAGACCCATCAAATTCAATCATTAAAAAATGACAAAATAAACTGAACTTGCAAAAAATGGAGCGAGCGCAGGAAAGCTGAAACTCAGTCAAATGAGAACTAATAACCCAAGACTTCATGAAGTTGGCCAAACCACTAGACCTGCGTAATTTAATTAAAATGTCTGCTTTTCCCCCTCTGCTCCCTGCTTTATTTCATATTGAATATCACGGAGTCTGCATCAGAATGAACCGAGTACGTCGTAATGTACATGCGTGCTCTGGCACTGCAGCGGATGTTGTAAACGTTCAGCATATACACAAAGTTCCCAGAGAAACAGGACATTTCACTCAAAAGCTGTGCAATCAGCGTGGCTCTGAAGCGTTGTGCATATTTCACATGAATTTGGTTTAGACAGGTTGTCCGTTCTTTTTCAGTGCAGCTAAACGTGTTTGTGTTAATCCTAAATCCTAATCGTATGGGATTCGTTTTCCAGACATCTGTTAAGTCACGTCTCCGGTGATTGTCACACTGAAGAATCCCATGCATACTACACACTGATTAGTAGATCACCTGATATATATGTACCTGTGTTAGGAACTCAATCACATAGCTAAAACCCCCAAAATATCACTTCTCTGACACTCGTGATTGGACGAGCGGTGTTCCATGAGTGCTTACATTTCCTACAACCGCACTGGGACGTTTTACCGTGTATCACCGCGCTCATGTGTGTTCGCCACGTGCGATTCCACTTCCCGAACTGTTACTACAGTAGTGTCAGTGACGTTGTCAGTGGACACGGCAAACGATACCTTTCAAGAATATAATTTTTGACTTAAAATATGAAAGCTCACTAGAGGAAGNCATGCTATAAAGTGAGTTTGGCTTCTGCAGGATCTATTTCCGCTAGCGGAGCAAAAATAAACAGAACATTTGGCCGTGTTGCGTCTGAAATGTCACTTACTCCATATTAAACTGCTGTATAAAAGCAACATCGCACTTGCAATCATGCCGGTGTACTGAATATCGGCACGGCTGGGATTACCTACTGCCAAATCACTAAATCAACACACACCCGGAGCAGTGGGCAGCCATTTTAGCTGCGGCGCCCAGGGAGCAGTTGGGGGATCGGTGCCTTGCTCANACTCGAACCCACCACCTTCAGGTTCACCTTCAGGTTACAAGTCCGACTCTCAGACCATTAGGTCACGACTGCCCCATTAGGGACATAAAACAAAAATGCCTGACATGGTGGATTCGGACAGGACACCTACACATGTAAAACTAATCCAAGCCAAACAGGGCTTTACTTACACTACATGTGCATTCTTTAGGGTAATACAAAATTAAAATAAATAAATAAATAAAACTAATTACAAAATTCTGAAATATTTCTTCGACAATGTTCAGTAATACGTCCTGATATAGGATGGAATTATTAGACGAAGCGCTGAGACTGTTTTTTTTAGGGTTTTTTTTAATGTTACTATGGCCATTTTAAATTTGTCTCCATGTCAACCAGATGAATAAGACATTTATATATTTTCCATAAGAAACTGTACCACTGTCCAAAACCTGATGATTCGGTTGTTGACTCCAGGAGGTTAACTGGCCTTGAATCCAGGAGCATGCCAGAGCCAAATTTCTGGGTTTGGCTGTAATAATCTAAACATAGGTTATTCAGGGAAGCTAATAAGTTCCAAACGGGCATCGTGCAACTTTTCATTTTTGTAGTGTTGACACAGCTTTGCTGGTCTCGAGTAACGAGGCTGTGGCTCGAATAGGCCTACGTGTAGCCTTCCTGACTGTCACTGCATGCTGTTCGCTGGAAAACACTGCCTGATGACTGTAACTCACAACCACACGACCAGGCCTGCTGACCTAACTAGTCAAAATAGCTGTTATAATAAAATAATCAGCAAGGGGGTGGTGTGAGTAAATGGAGTTAATGTTAACACCCTGAAGTTGATTATTTTGAAGTTGATCCAATCTTCTCATCCATTTATAGTGACATTTGATGCTGTGGAACATCCAAGAAACAAATTATCATAAGTTGTCATGTACATTATAGCACCTATAAACAGTCGTTCCCTCACCAGCATCTCTTTTCTCTCTCTCTCTCTCTCGACGTTGAGAAGGCAAAAAAACAAAACAAGACAAACAAACAAACAAAAATGCAGCTCGTCATGTTACTGAGAAATTTCTGTCCTGAAGACTTTCCTTTCAAGGAAAACTTTTTTTTTTCTAGAAAAGTTATAGCTTTACTTCTGACTGTTCCGAAGTGCTGACACTGGAGACTCCTTCCATCAATGTTAAATAAACATCTCCTCAATTTAACGTAACCACATCAACAATTACGTGCTTTGATTTAAGTCTGTTTATGTGGCACATATGCCATGTGGAAGGCCCTGTGAATAAGCTGTTACAATAGAAATGATAACACGTTAGCACAAGCACATTAACATAAACCTTCAGCATCTTCTGACCAATCAGATTTGAGAATTCAAGAGCTCTCAGTTTGTTTGGATGCAGGTCCTTTAGTTCAAAACACCTTTTGGATTAGATCAAGAACCTTCTATACAATGTCAGAAGCACTTTAAATCTATGTTAAACAGTCCTGCATCCACTGCCAAAGTTTGGCAATGCTTTGCCCTAACGTATTGATTACTCCTCTCTAAACCATGTTAGTCTGAGAGAAGGCGTTAACACTGGGCTCAACGGTTTCACCGGCTGATTTGTGGCTCACGCTGGTTCCACTCTGCCGCTCACTGTATGAGTATTAAAAAATGCAGGCCTCGGCAGTCTCACTGTTTTGATCTGAGGTTGAGTTGGCTCAACCCGTCTGCCCATGCTGGTTGTGTTGGGGGGTTTGTTCAGGCCAACCTAAATATTCACACTCAGGAACCATACCCAAGATTCTGCCATCCATACCCGCTCCACTTGAAACGTCAGTGAATACTATTTTGACTTCCTGTGAGCACAAGACAATCGGTCAGTTCATAGCGTGTTCAGCGGAGTCATATTCGAAATGTCGAAAGACAGTAACGTGAGCTCAGGATCAAACTGTGGAACTGTGTCACAGTATAAAGTTGTAGACATTGAACCTTAAAAAAAAATAAACCTTCAACACACTTTTTAGAGTCATTATACTTCAGCTAAAGCTAGCTGAATAAGCTAATCTCATACTCTCATGCTGAGCATTTGCTAGAAAATCACTAAAATAGTTACTTTCACTGCATACTTGCAAACAACTCACAACAAACCTGTTCATCAAATATCTTGTTTACTCACCGCTCAGTGTTTCAAGCAAAGCTGTCTGATATCGTGTACTGTAAAAGTTTTGCCATCCAGTGATGAAAACATGTTTTGTCACAACTCCTGACCTCCAGTCAAGCTCTTATATCCACTCTCCATCTGCTGACTACTAATGACACTCACCTGTGTGCAATCACACTACTCCCTTTAAATAACCCAGACTCTCATTGTTACTTTAGAAATGCTTCATTTACCGATTTAGTCTTGTCTAAGAGAGCCTCCCTGACAAGTTATACGTTACAAAAAAACAAAAGACTGTGTACTATAGGCTTCTTCTTCTTCTTCTTCTTTGGGCTTTTCCCTTCAGGGGTCTCCACAGTGAATCATCACTCTCCACCTATCCCT
>CM074964.1:17217213-17252308 GCA_037577455.1 Pangasius macronema | reverse complement strand
GTGTGTGTGCACTTGGATGGGTTAAATGCAGAGCACAAATTCCGAGTATGGGTCACCACACTTGGCCACAAAGTCAAGAACATCACTTTTTATGAATTTACGAATATTCGTTTGAAGCGGTCTAAAGGAAATGGTAAGGAATACCCATGACAAGGAATCAGTGATTTCATTATGCAGCTGAAAATGGTTCTAAAAGTAAAACATCTATTTCTACTTCCGTATCACATGTAACATTTCATATGTACTTAAAATCTCCATCTGAACTGAGCTCAAGTACCAAGAACTATAATCTAATGATACACATTTGTCCAGATCTCTGGTGAAAATTGGTTTAATGCATCATGTGCACGGAGCAATAACTGAGAAATGAGATCAAGTAGAAAGGCTAATTTAAGACAGAAAGCGAGAAGGCGAAATTTTTCAAACTCACTGCCCTGATTATTTGCTCTACAGTTATATAATCTAAATCCATCAGCTCCAAACATTGGGATGAATAATGTTACAAATAATTAGCTCCATGGTAAACGCCAGCCTCGTGGGTGAGCTATCTGAATGCCATCTAAATGTTTCCAGTGTATGCTATTTGTCTTGAGTGAGGTTAATTGGATGGGGGGGAAAAACCAGATTGTGACGTGTGTCGTTAGCTTGCACATTAACGCTGCTTCTAAGTAATGAATAAATGTTTTTACAGCTGAGAAACCGTTGCTTGGAAATCCTTGACATACACAAACCAGTCCAAGAAGCAATCCCGGAAAGGAACGGCCACTTGTGGAACCTTTTTTTTTTTTTTTTTTTCGCACCTGCAGCGCCTGTTAAAGCTGAAGTGTGAGGCGACTGCGCTCTTCCACAGTTATGACCATGAACTGACCCTGCGTCGTTGAATCATACTATAAAGACACAGTAAAAAGTTTCCAGTCCCGAAGAGCTATATAAACTCCTAAACATGGGTCAAGAGGAAAACCTGCTGTGTTTTAAAAACTCAGAAGCCACCTGGGAGATGTAGGAAGCTCAGCCAAAAACAATCGAATCACACATCAGATCCTGCAAAACAAGCTGATGTTTAGGTGTACTTGCTTCCTTTACAGGCTGAAAAAACAAACTTGACCACTGTATTTTTTTTTTCTTTTGAAATAACATAATTTGAGCATCACTGTGAATTTGTTCATGCCACTAGATCGATGTGCGATGAGATATTCCATTTCATTGGGATCAAATGACTATATTTATGGAATCTCACTATTTCCTATGAACTCCCTCATACCTAATAATTCAACTAGTACACAGAAAGCGGTTTTCGGTCACTGAACAGATACACAGGCTCCAAAATGGATGTTTGGGAATTGAGTAGGAAATGCACAAGGAATTGGATTCTTGTTCTTGTGTAATCTACGTAGAAATAATTTTATTCACTAAATTGTTAAAAAAGGCTTCATTTTCACAAAAACATGAAACATTTCCAACATCAAGTTCTTCATGTTGCCAGGGAGACCGCCGCCACCGCTAATGATTACGCAATCTGACACGACTACACACTTTAAAATTATTGTTTTACTAACTCAGATCTTTTGTATCTTTCATGGCAACACATGAAACTATGATCATGTTCATAGAGGCTTTTAAGCCAACGCTAGAAAAATGGCAGATCATTTATACCGTGTGGTTCCGACTGAAGATCTGTTGTGCCTTTAAAAACCATAATCCATCTTCCTGTTCATAGAAAAGGACAGAGGTCATAGGTCAAAAGGTGGCTGAGACATAGCCCCGGATCCTGTATAGATCTGTAAACACAGTAGTGCTGTATTATTTAAATGATATGTCATGGTACACGGTTATTTCGCGTCCAAGCTCCTCGCATAGCAAATACGTTCCGAGAAAATATTGTTTTCCACTTCTGAAGCTACTGGAGCACTAAGAGTCTCTGTGACAGGCGCTATGCTCAAGTGTAGCTTCGGCGCGCTGAGTGGCTTGCTAATCGCCTTGCTGCCTTTTAGCCATCGACCTCACACACACACACAGATTTGACTCGGTGGTGTTTGCAAACACATCTCACCCGTTCCTCTCTCATGCACAGTCCTGTTTTGAAATGTCGACCACCTATATTGCACCGGTTTTCACCCTGAGGCATCTTTAAACGCGCTTCAGATCCGACTGAAATGGGCTTGTGATGTGTTGTGACAACATAAGAAGGCTATAAACGTGCTTAGCACAGGGAGGGAGGGAGGCGTAGTGCGTAATGCTTACTTATAATAATAAAAAATAGATATTTTAGCCAAACACAGACACAGATTGGAAACTGTAGAAGGTGTTGATTGATGTTCTATAACAGCAGCTCTGATGGTACTGCCGGTTGTAACATGAAGGGTGGGTTTATTTTTTATTAATGTGTTATTGTTTCTATAGAAACGGTTCTTTCATCTTATTGATATAGTCAAGTTTTCTGTGAGGAGACATTTATTTTGGAATATTTATGGAAGGAGTCTCCAGTCTCAACACTTATAATAATGGACTTAGGGGTGATAACAGTAACCCCGCTTCATCACACCACCCCACTGTTGATTATTTTCTTATAACAGGACACCATGTCGTGTTTTATTCTGTACATAACAAGCACATTGTCGTAGTCTCTAGAAACATCATACTTCAGAATCAGCACTGGGTGAAGTGGTCAGTGATGGACTGCTTGCTTTGCCTTGTGGATATTCTGTATTGGTACCGTTGGACATTATGGACCAGGGCTCTGAACCTGTTCGAGGAGCAAAAACAAAACTACAGCTAATTGTGTTTTGGTAGGAACAAACCTACAACATCATCCTTAACTGATCCAGAGTGGAAATGGCAGTTTTTAAATCCATACAGCCTGCTAGCTTTTAATTCATGTCTTACCACTAAACTCCCACATCAACATCACATCTCTCCTGATTTCATTCAAGGCTTTAACTTTACATGGCTTCATGTCTTGGATCAGGTCAATGAAACTTAACAACAGAAAGTCTGTTTGTTCTTGCACCACAGTCATGAGAATGGGAGAAAAACAGCTTAGCTAGCTAACCCAAACTAGCGATGGGATTTCAGCCAGCTAGCACGAGTATGAATTTTTAAAAAGGGAATTTGCTAATTTACTGACTGATGTGTAACTCTGCATTTGGACTTCTTTTGTTAATAACAACCTCCTGTAAACAATCAATGTCTATTTTACAGCAATATATTGGAGCACAAACAGTGAAATTTCATAACCTGTGTATGTGTGTGTGTGTGTGTGTGTGTGTGTGTGTGTGTGTGTGTGTGTGTGTGTGTGTGGACATGTCCTTACCGATAGGTCTAAGAGTTTTCCAAACCTACGGTTAGATATAGAATAGATATTGAATAGATATAGAAATTTTTTCATCTAACCAATTTAGGAATTTTATGGTAGGTTTGGAACCAAAAATATAAAAAATTTTAAATATTTTTTTCTGCTTGGACTGAACTGATTTTTTAAAATTTCCATTTCCATGCCATGCTATTGACCACGGTGGATTAGCAGACTGGTTCAGTGTTAATAGAGAATCGTAAGTCTAAAATGTACAATATGGTGTCCCACAAGGTTCTCTTCTAGGCCCACTGTTATTCTCCATGTATACCCAGTTTCTTGAACACAAAGTTAGCTTTCAATTCTAAACTGATGACACACAATTATACTTAATAATTCAACCAGATTCAGCAGCACAACTACACGAGAAATGACAAAAAAAAACAGAAAAGCTTTTACGAACAGTATCTTCCTTTTCTTAAACGTCTTTAGCAGTCTTTGTGTCAATGTCAGAAGTTGTGACGGTTCATTTAGTGGTTCTGCGTTAATCAGCATCACATGGCCGTGCATCTCTTGTGGCTTTTAGCTGCAGTTTTCGTTTTGTATCTGTTAGTAATTTGTGTTGCTTTGTGTTTATTTGCTAATATGTTATACTTTATGCTAGCTTGTTTGCATTTTTTCAAATTTTCTCATTAGCTTTGGGAATTGCTTGAAAGCTTTCTGGTTTTTTGTTTTTCTTAGTTTTTATGAAGCATGAACCACGATGTTATTAGACGCTAAATGCCAGAAATGTTCTACTTTACAGCTTACAAACTCATAAAAAAAACAACAACAAATTGTACCAAAAACTGAAGTAAAACGTGTATGTATGTATGTATGTATGTATGTATGTATGTAAGGAATATGTTATATTAATAATGTTGTATTATACAGTTATTACTTCAGTCAGTACAAATATAAGTGTTAGGTGATTCGGTTCATTTCTTGTTATTTTACACTTTACGGAAAATCTGCCAAGCAAATCGTTGTTACTCGGCTATAAAAGTGTCACATTAACCCCTACCGTCTGCGAGCCGGGCGATCCAGAGGTGTCAGACCTTCGCTTCTTTGTGGAGGTGAATTAATCTTTCCTACAAAGCAGAGGCTTCATTTTTCAACTGACAAATTATACATACCTACCTGACAGTGGCCACTGTTGAGTTTTTTCTTTTCTTTTAAATCTCCCTTGTTGATAGGTGGATATGCACAACGCTTTGTCGTGTTATCTACTAGAAAACTGTCCTCCAACATGTAGGAACATGCAAATATACACGGACAACAACTCATTTTAATATACACAGCTACCGACCAGAGCGAATCACAACAGCGAACTTTATTTCAAATGTCTATATTCATTAAACCACAAATATAATCTACAAAATAAGTTAAATTCAGGAAATTACGATGAAAACTGGGAAGTGCAAAAGAGTTAAGACTATTTGAAGAGGTATTACTGTAGAGTATACAGTTATGCAAAGATGTCCAGGGCTAATAAAGAAAAAGTGTAAAGACGTGAATGACCCAATCCAGAGTGGGATTAAATTAACACACACACATTAAAAAGTATGACACATACTTTTTATCCATTTATGGTTACATTTAACGTTGTGGAACATCCAAGAACAAGTTAGTTCCTGTTCATAGCAGCGATAAAGTCTTTTTTTCAGCTTGTCAGCTTGTTGCAGAGAAACCTCAAAGTGTAAACTCCTCTGTCCGGAAGATGCCAGAAAACCTTTACAAAGACTGTTACAAAGCGCTGACACTGGAGACTCCTTCCATAAATGTTAAATAAATATCTCCTTCTAGAAAACTTTACCATATCAAGAGAGAGAGAAATAGAGGCTGGTAAGGGAACGACTGTTTATTGCTGCTATAACGTAAGCGATGACGGGAACTTGTTTCACAGATGTCCTAAAACATTAAATGTAACTATAAATGGATATAAAGTACAAAGTGTTGTATTTTTATTAAATAATAAAAAAAAAAGCTTTAACGGTTGGCAAATTGCTGCGGTGTAAAATTGGAATAAATCACATAGGGTGCGCTGTTAATGGAAAACTTGGCAGTGGTAGCATTAACAGCACTTCATCACACCATCCTGTTGTGATTGTGTTCCTATAATAGCACAACTTCTCTTCCAGTGTTCAGTAGTGGACCTGAAGCCAGCAGGTGAAAGAGAAGGCTAGACGAGTAAAGTTAAATCCGTAGCCTATTGATCAGTCTCTGCCTCCATTCTCTGTTGACTAAACAGGCCCGTGTCATCCAGGCACTGAAAGAAGGAAACCCCTCAGGCTCTTTTTTTTGGCTGAGATGCAACCTGGAACTGACCTGCTGGAGAGAAGCAACACATACACCCAAACATCCCCCTCCTGGACATCACTCAAGCCTTCTTCATGACAAACCAGTCATGTCTGACGATGTGCCTGCAGGCCCAAAACAGATCGGTTCGACTGGAATCCCATAAAGGTGCGAGACAAAAGAGAGAGGCCATCCCTGGTGGTTAACAAAAGAGAAGTAAAGGAAGCTTCTGGAGGAACCCCAAACAGCCTCTTCTCCAACTTTGGCCCAAGGATATTTCTGCGCCATTTCTGTTTCGCCGTCTTGGGTGGCTTTGGATGGAGGCGAACGACACTGGCGAAAGGATTGTCATGAGGGAATGTGCTAATGTATGAAAACAAGGCCTGGAGCGACAGCCGTTGAGCTGGGGAAACGCATTAGCCTCATGGTTTTAAGCTGAAAACCAAGCTGCACTGGAAGCACCAAGCACCAGTTGATCAATATCTGAGACCACCCATATCCGTGACTTTCCATGAACCCTGCAACTGAATTTGTACTTTTTGAATGGGTGCTGTTAAGAAGGCATTTTGCTGAGACAACAGCCCAAATGACAATATATATACAACAACAACAACAAGTACAACAACAACAACAACATTGACAGTCTGTTTCTTTTTTTTTATTTTTATTATTGTTGTTATTATAGTTTGGTTTTTTTTTTTTTTTTTTTTTGGTTAAACCACATTTCCCACAGTTCATCACTTGCTGCTTGGGCCTGTGATAATAATGTGGGTGCTGCGTAGGGAAAAACTCTTAAAATGACTCGGAAGAATGTTTACCACAAGTGCACTTTCCAGAAACGCTTCCAGAAAGGCTACCTAGAAGAATTCAGTTTTTTTACGACTGTAACAATTGGACGGCGTGAAGCCCACGGCATCATTGTGATAATGTGCTGCTCTCGAGACAGCAGGATGAACACGCTTAGAGTGTGAGATAAGCTCAGGATGGGGCAATTTTTGCTTTGAGCAATGTCAGAGGATGGGGCATTAGGTTGGACACTCGGTAGTCAAAACATCCCTGACCCCTTGGACCTGTGAGGAAGAGAGCGAAAGAGGTAGTGCCTGAGGGCGCTGTCACTGAACGAGAAGAAATAGAAAGAATGAAAATTCCATACAGGGGCCTGATAACAATCTGACAACATACACCTTCAGCAATTCAGGATGCAGCAAACATAGTAAAACGTTACAACACCACTTCACAAAGAGGATTTGCTAAAAAATCGTTTGAAACCTGGCACATCCCATGACCTGGTCCCTACAGAGCCGATACTTTAGCGCACGCCACGATATCTGACTCACTCTCTGGGTTGCACTGAGGAGAAAACTTGGAGCGCTGAATATCGAGGGTTTAAGAGCTTTGCTAGTTAAATTCATTGCTGCTGTAATTTATATAGTCTTGTTATCTTAAGTGATTGTTGTTTTAAGGCTCACACTCAAGCAGATGTGAAAATTAGCCCACACGTAGCTCCTGGTTTTTTGGACGCAGTTCTAGTTGGCTTTGGGGTGAAGGGAGGTTAAGAAGGAAAAGTGCTCTCCCGTTCGCTGCTGAAAAGAAAATGGGAAGGAAAGGACAGATAAAAATAAGCAGAACAATTAACGTCGCCAAAGCTTCAGAGGACACGTCAGGAGCGATTTAAGGAGCGCTGCAGAAGTGCAGAACCTGCTGCCGGACAGGCGAAATTTCCAGCTAGTGGATCCGATAGGAGGAGGAGGAAAGAGTGCTAGATTTCAGGATTAACAAAGACAGGAATAAAGACCGCCATGCAATTTAAGATTATTACTTGTCACGCTGTACAAGATCCAAATAAAAGCCCATAACAGATTGGGTGATAACGTGTGTTCTTCATGTCAGATTATACAGTGAAAGCCCTCAAATGATTAAAGAAAAATTATACGTTCTGTTTACGTCATCGGTGTAATAAAAAGGGCTCACATGAACACGGACTTTCACTTCCACTTTCAACACGAACACACTCTCTGTCTCTTGAACATTCACATTTACAGCATTTACCAGAAGTACTATAAAGCCTCGGTCAAAAAAAAAAAAAAAATCCTCACGCTAGTGCAACAGGCTGCAGACTGAGGAAACCGTAAAGCTAAAACCTTGTTAGATAGGAGTGAGTGTGAGAGCTAGCAGAGCAAAGAGAGCTGTACAGGTCTTTTTTTTTTAATTAGCTGTGTATATTTAGTGCTTAAGTGTTTAAGAAGATCTAAAGACGAGGATTCGCAGGGCTTTTAGGCGAAGTGGCAATGCTGGAGAAGACAAATGTCTTCCAGATGCATTAAGAGCAAGAATCCCGAGGGAATCTGAGCATGCTTACGCTACAGGATATAATCCTCAGAGACCGAATGCATCATCCTGTCCAGTGCAACTATTTTCTCTTTTATTGCCTCATTTAAGCAGGATGAATCTGATCATGAAAAATGGACAATCGTTGCCTGGCAGCAGCGTCATTGCCAGTAATGCACAATTAATCATATGGGAAAGGGGCTGAAGCATCAAACCACAAGAAGTGATCGGTCTGGTTTGGATTGTCTTCTCCGCTGAACAATGTACGTCCGCGTTACACAGGAATCTCGTTCAGAGCTTTCTGGAAGCTCACAAGGATTGTCAGAGGTAATTGAGTTCCACTTGGCTCGGCTCGTCCCCTTTTACTTATACGTAGCATCATTTACTGGTACATTAGTCACCAGAAATTCAAAACTAAATCACGGGCCTTGTGTGATCCGGCAGCTCCAGTCGAGACGAAGAGTAATCAAGGATCAGGTTACCACCACAATGAGTAATTTGGAGTATTAGACTGAATGTCTCAACTAAGACAACGTTGCCAAGGATTGTGTAAGTATACGCAGTACGAGATGACAATCTTAATGGAAAGGATTCTTCAACACTTTTCTGAATTGTAACATCCTAAAAGGACCGAACACTCAATTCTGCACATCCGAAAATATGTTACGGTTTCTATAGTAACAGCTCACTCAGAGCTCATTAAAAGCTCATTCAGGGACTTGTATAAGATTTATGGAAGGAGTCTCCAGTGTCAGGAGGGAAAGCTGTAAAGGAGGGAGAGGAATACTGAGAGGCTGTCGAGGGAATGACACAATTAAATGTAACTATGACTTGTTATTTAATAAATAGTACATCGTAATACTTGTCAATTTGCTGTGGTCTAAGAGGAATTAAACACTTCAGGATGTGCTGTTATAGGAGAATAAATCAAATCTGCTTCACACACCACCACGTCCTTCATTATTCTCCTATAACAGCATAACCCCAAGTGTTTTATTCCTCACTTATTATCAGTCAGTTGTAGCGCTTTATCTAGAACATTTAAGGATTCAATTCTTTATGATAATAATTATAATAATAGCTCTAAGTATGCCATTAGGAAAGAAACCTTCTTTTTGGGAGAACCCTTAAAATCTGTGTTTCCTTATTAGAGAGAGCTACAAACCTCGGAGAATCCCCCTTTTTTAAAAAAATCTGTTTACAGTGAAGCTAAACTGTCGAAAACGCGATGTTTGGACATGTAACAGTTTCATTTAGTAACACCAAATATGCTACAGAGCACAGAGAGCACATTATACACTACTGGAAGAATGTAATGTCATCGAAACGAATCAATAAATATCTTTCTTATGCTTTTAAACAATAACGCAAATCCATGTGACTCGATTCTGCAATCAGAGATTTCCAGCTCTTTGCCAGAGCCTCTTAAGCAGGCCTATCAGTCGCCTGAGGAAAAGACTGAAAAGGGAGAATTTGATATTGATCCAACTTCCCAGACACCCACAGTCAGGGATCTTGTTAACAGGATTAAGATGCCCTGAATAGCCTTTCACTAGAAACAAAGAAAAAAAGAGAGAGAGAAAAAAAAACGAGTCCTCTTGTCGAAGAGGACTTTTTGGTGGAGAAAAAAAATAAAGCCTTGCTAACACTCTTTAATTCAGGAGCCACTTCTTAATGAGAGTCCTCGTGTTAACTGTCTGAGAACTGCTACAGTTGTTATAAAAAAAACACCTTTTTTTTTCAATAAAAGGAATGTCAATTTGTGGATATGTCCCTACACGGTATTGTGTAGCCTTCACCATGTGTCTTCCTGCCTATTACTGTCTCAGTGAGTCATGGCCGTGCAGCCAGACATCCGGGACGCTGGGCTTGGCACCTTTCTCTCAACAGAAATCCCAATCATGATCCTCCCTATTACAGCTAGCGAAAGGTCATGTGACCCAGACAACATGATTAGGATTAGAGAGTCATCTCGCCGGGCCGGACCTGTCGCCAGTAGCTCTCGCGACTGCTTAGCGCCTAGCTGTCCCTGATGAAGAACAACAAAACCAGTGTCCGTGCCGCTCAAAAGCCCTCCGGATTAGAGGCAGGACCCCCACTGGAGCATGACGGGGCTTTGTCGCTGGAGCCCGCTGGTGTTTAAGGCATCTTTTTTTTTTTGTGCTCTGCCATCTTAGTTGTTTATTTCTTCTATTTCCTTTAATTCATTCACCACACGGATTGACAATTGGATTTAGGTGGTGGCACCCAAAATAAGCTTGGTGTGGTGTGATTGAAGTGGTGAAATTAATGCATCCAGTACAGAGGGAAGAAGTACAGAGGTTTTTACGCTGCTCCAGTGGGTGGTCCTGCTAAGCGCCGTAGTGTATATTCCTGTCCCGGTGATATGCACCAGATCCAAAACAAGGTTGTTGGTCAGATTGTTATCCGAAGGTTTTTTTTTTGCTTTTTGTTGACTGTAATCACGATCAGGAAGTAAAGAATAAAACACGAGGGGGTGGTATGACGAAATGGAGTTAGCACCTAGCACCGAAGTTGATTATTTTCCTATAACAGCACGTCGCAAAGTGTTCTATCTCTCTAGCAATTAATCCACGGTGATCGCTTTAATTAATTATTTAAAGTTATAGTTGATTTTGGGGCGTGTCCACAAACCACGTTAGTGCCTGTTCTCACTGACATTACAGCTGCTGTTCCCTCTCTTTATTCTCTCTCTTCTGTCACGTAGCTTGTGACAAACTCCTCTGTGCTGAAGATGTTACTTAAAGTTTAAACTTAAACTTAAACTGCTTTACCTCTGACTGTTACAAACAATGGCGCTGACAACGGAGACTCCTTCCATAAATTTTCAAATCTTTTATGTGTAGCGTCTGCCATATAAATCCCTGTGTATGGTGTTACTGTTTTTTTACCGAGTGCATTAATATAGACCTTGTAACAGCAGAATAGACCAATCACAATGCAGCATTCAGCAGTGCTGTGTATGTATATTCTCTGTAAGCAAAACACAATAGAAATTAAAGAAAGGTTTACATCCCAGAACAACGTTCTTCCCCTGATCACAACGCGTCCTAAAAATAGTTCTACCCTGAAACTTAGCGCTGGTCTTTCCACGTGTACCGGCCGTGTCCGTCACGCCCGCGTCTCTATGAGTGGCACCTCTGAGGCTGAGCTCTTGGCACGGATTCCACTCTGATCCCCACTGGCACCTCACACCGATGGTATCTTAATCTTTCCCCTGATCACCGGTCTCCCACCTCCGCGCCTGACTATTTTTGGGGCATGCAGCGGGTTTGGGTTCGAGAGTATTTCTAACCTCATTGTTGGGTTGGATAAGAACGGGGGGAAGAAGGAGGGGTGGAAAAGGAAAGATATGGCATTGCTTTGAACCTCTGTGCCATAGTTGTGTTTTAATAGGGGAGCATGAACGTGGCGTGTGTGCACAGAACCCTGATTCCACTGGGGATTCCAGAGCTATGATCTAATGGGGAAGAGATTGCAATCAATTTATGGTGTGTGCCATATTAAGGCTCGAGCAGAGCAATGCAGAGATTTTTTACACTGGCTCATAAGTGCAAACGTTAACAGACCAAAAAAAATGGAACAGCAAATTCAGCATTAACAACTGACATTAAGTCAAAATGTAAAGGGGCGGTCCTTACTGAACACCACAAAAACAGGAAGATGTTTACAGTAAGAGGAAAGATTTGTGCTTGTTTTTGTTTTTACTGGATTACTGTTGTGTTTTTGGAGTTTTCTGATTTTTTTTGTTGTATTTTCTGATTTATTTTTGGTTTTGTTGTATTTTCTGTTTTATGGTTTTGTTGCATTTTCTGATTTGCTGCTATGTTTTCTTGTTTTGCTGCATTTTCTGGAGTTGCTGTCATGTTGTGTTTTCTTATTTATTGTTGTGTTTTCTGACTCTTTGGTTTGTTTAAAGCGTTTTGAACTCACAGGCCACCGTAGCGATCGTGTGTGAGAACCGTAACGGAATTCGAACACATGGGAGAGGTATTGTTGCCTTGTCGTAAAAAGTAATTTGTTTGTTTGTGGAAGAAACCACTGAAGACCTATATATATAAAACAGATGATGAGTCCTGTAGATGTGCACATGTCCTCAGATTCAGTCTGACATTTAACGCTTTCACGGTTTCGTTTCAGAATCCAGTGTGCTGTGGGAGCCACGAAACAACACATTTTCCACTTACTTGCTTCACAGTAGATAAAACTGCTGAAAACATTCAGTTCATACCTCCGTAATTAGACGTCTGAACTCTGGAGAGCTGCAGTTTGAATGTGTCTGTTTGTGTGTGTGTGTGTGTGTGTGTGTGTGTGTGTGTGTGTGTGTGTATAATGTGACACGTTTTGGGTTATAAACAATAGAGAATGTGGTATGGAGGGAAGTTTGGCTCTGAGGTCTAACCACAAGGCTGTAAAAGTGGCAAGTCATTCCTTTCATTCTCTAGTGGAAGTGCCACTCATCAAATTCCCAGAGCTCTCTCACAGAGCCAGAGAGAGAGAGAGAGAGAGAGAGAGAGAGAGAGAGAGAGAGAGAGAGAAAGCAAGCAAGCAGGGTGTAAATTGATTTCATTAAGTTCCAGTTACAGAAAGTGGTGGTGCGATTTTGGGACACGAATCACGAAAATTGAGTCCAGCTGTTTGTTTTTGTTTTTTGTGTCTTTATTTTTTTCCCCCAAATTCCATCATGGATAATGTGATTGTTTAGCTTCTAATAAACCCACCGATTTACTGCTACAATCTGAGCATCTCTCTCATCACTTGCTTACTTCCCTTCCCTAATGAAACGATCCAGTGATACACATTTCTTTAAATTTCAGCGTTCTCCATAAACAGCTCGATAATCGTGAGCGGCACGGTAAGACATTCCCGGAAAGCTACTGTCGTGATTCTGTCTCCTAACTCTCTGGCGTGAACGACGAGGCGCGCTCAGCAGCAGGAGCTGATCTCGGGGAAATCTGCCGAATGGGATTGTGGATGGAGGAGTGATGAGCGCGTGAGGGGGTAGCGAGGGCACGGCGCTCTCTCAGACACAGACGAGCAGCACCTGTTCCCTCCCTGAGCGCTCTAAGCCCACGGTGTAATTAATGGATGTTCCTGCGCTTCACAGAGCTCGTGGCATGAGCTTCATGGATTTATCAGGAACTCTCTTTATTACGTCCACAAAGAACAAAGAACACGGCGCAGTTTGAATTCTCGATTCTGATTGGTCAGAAGGTGTCGATACTTAGCCAGGGACTCGTACAGCAGACGCTCCACGTAAACAACGCATGTGATCACATGTAATGATATGGTGAAGTTTATTTAGCATTTGGGGAAGGAGTCTCCAGTGTCAGTGCTTTGTAACAGTAACAGTCAGAGGTAACGGAGGACAGGACAGAGGAGTTTACTCTTCTTTCTCGGTAACATGACAAGCTTAAATAAATAGCGTTAGTTTATTTAATTTATTCTTAAATTAATAAATAGTGCAAGTTGCTGTGGTATAGAAGTTAATTATGTTAATTATTTTCCAATCACAGCACAACATGGAATGTTTTATTCCTCACTAAACATATTTTTGAATAATTATACAATTCAATAATGATAATTATACAATAATAATACATTTACTACATGGGGATTAAATAGAGATTTAGGAGATGTTATTGTTTTTATTTTTTGAAAATTTTTAAAGCAGCAACTTGCATAAATAATCACATTTATAATGTATTATTTATGCAGGTAAAAAAAATCTTTGATTAAACAAACTGCTTACATTTGAGCACATTATTATTCTACGCAAAACGACAATTTTAGAATGACTTGATAACATGACAGCAGGAAGACAACACACCATCAGTAGTCTGTTATTTAAAGTGTAAAGATTTACGCATCCTATCGATCGTGTTCTTGTATTTTATCGCTGTGAGCTTTACTGTGGCGTGGCTGGGTGTTCCTGTGATTTGTGTTGAAAGTAATTCTGATGAATGAACAAAATTAGGGAGGATTTTGAAAACACAATGAATCTGAGGAACGTGTTAATGAGTGAACAGTCACTGAGTTACACATCACTACTGCAGTGAATCCTGGGGCAGCGGAAGGGGCGGGGAGGAGAGAGGAGGGCAGGCCGGGTGGATGGGAGGGTGTAGCTGGGATAACTGATGGACCTCGCTGGTGAAAACACACAGCACGGACCCCCACGTCTTCATTATTAATCGGTCGACGTGTGAGGCGACCTGTCAGGGTGTTTCGCCGATATTACACTCGATCACTCTTTCTTTTGTGTTGCCCTGGTTACACATTTCACTGCTGCTTCCCAACCAAGGCGTTGATTAGTTTTGTAGAACAGCAGCTCTGACAGTAGTGCAGGTTTATATTAATGCAGTCATTTTAATACGTTACTGTTTCTATAGTAACAGCTCATTCACAGGGATGTAGCAGAGGCATAGCACATAGCAGACTCTCCACGTAAACACGTGCGGAGATGTGAAGCAGGTTAAAAATGTAGTCAGTGATATGGTCTCTGTAAGGAGACTTGTATTTAACCTGTGAAGAAGTCTTTAAAGAGTCTCCAGTGTCAGAGGTAAAGCTGTAAATGTGTGTGACATTTTCTAGACATTGTCAGGACAGAGGCGCTTCCGCTTTCTGGTTTCTTCTGAGGAGGCTGGTGAGGGGACGAGTGTGTATAGCTGCTATAACGCAAGTGCAAACAGGAACTAATTGTTTTTTAAAAAAAATGTAATTGTTCTGAAACTGCTATGGAATAAGTGAGATAAAATGACACTTCTGAAAATGATCAGCTTCTTCGATCGTTTTAGCACACCACACCTCACCGTTGATTCTTTTCCTTTACCAACATGCCCCCGAGTGTTTTATTCCTTACTTATCGCACAAACGAACAAATCGTATTTAATGTGTTTGCAGCAGCATTATGTTTGCATCAGGTCCTCGTGTGGGAAAGTTCTGCAGACATTTGAATATAAAACAAAGACAGATTTGCTGTGGATTTAAGTAAGTCGAAATTCAGTGTGATGTGAAAGATGGGCAGACAATACAACAAAGCCCAGGGTCATGCCTCACACCAAATCCTGTTAGGCCTGCCTCAGTGAGGAAAGTCACTCCATTCTTCTGACAAACGTGTGGTAAGAAAGCACAGGTTAGAAATCCGGCAGTCTGCGAGCTGTCCTCTGGCTGTAATAAACCCGCTCCCATCACAAAGCACAGCGTGACGCCGGGATCTGGCTTAACTTCAACTGCACCCACAAATAAGAACAATAATTCCCTTCCTGAATTCCTGAATTCCTGTTCAACCCCTGGCTTTCCAAAAGGATCATTTGAAAGTTCTTTTCTTTTGCAGATAGATATAAAAAAAAATGCTTGGTGTTAAATGACCAAAGCTTATAAAGAAACAGTGTGTTGCATGGTTTGCAGCAGAACCATTAAGAAGTACAGCCTAACCTTAACCTTTTTTTTTTACGTACTGAAGCTTAACAAGCTGCTTCCAGAAAAACTCTTACAACTTTCCGAAAAGGGTCTACATTTTGTGACACAATATCAAGGTTCTTTACAGGAACAGGTCAGAGAACCCTTCAGGGTGCTCACATAGAACCTTTGGAGTACAAATACGAACCCAAAAAGGTTCAAGACTTATCCTTTTCTTTTAAAGGTGAAGCGTAACTGACAGCTTCCTGATTACACTCCCTGAAAAACTCTTGGAGGGTTCTACGAAGAACATTTATTATGAGGAACAAACCAAAGAACCCTTGAGAGTGCCAGATAGAAGTGCACTGCCAGTCGAAAGTCTTTGCGGTACAAAAACGAAGAACCGACAATAGTTCTAGACTTCGACTGTTTCCTGACACACTTTTCGGGAAAAAAAAACCCTCAAGAGTTGAAAGGAATCTCAGGGAGTGAATGGAAAACCGTCTTTTGTAAGAGTTTGCCTATAGGAACAAGTGAAAGAACCTCTGAGCGTTCCAGAGAGAACTTTTTTCCGAGTATACAGTGCATGTCATGTTTGTAGTATGCATTCCAATTTTTGTTTCTCATGCTAATATAGTTTTTTCCATTCGTCATTGTCTACTTGAAGTCCAAAGTCCTAAGATTGGAAAGGAGCCTGCTTTTAAACCTGAATTCCCACCAAGTGACCGCTGAGCCCATGAGTGGCGTGAACCGTCTGATTGATGCCCCCCAATTAAGTTCGGATCTGAGCTTTGTTATGGGCATCCCTCCGTCCCATTCAACATTCAAGCGGCGTCTCCTTTCAGTGAATCAGCACATTCAGGTCGTTCTTTG
Organism: Pangasius macronema; assembly: GCA_037577455.1. Classification (NCBI taxonomy): domain Eukaryota; kingdom Metazoa; phylum Chordata; class Actinopteri; order Siluriformes; family Pangasiidae; genus Pangasius; species Pangasius macronema. The sequence goes on along the minus strand of CM074964.1, from coordinate 17,236,062 downwards.
GAGCCATTGACTCCCTATTGTCTGTGGTAGAGGCCTGCTGTCCAGGCCCTTTGTTATGACAGTTGGGCAGCTTTTATACAGACTAAATAAGATAACTCAGCTGTTCATTTGGGAGGGACTAACCCCTCAACCCCGTCACCTTCACCCAACACACACACGGACACACTTACTTTTCGGCCTACCACAGCACCAGATGATCCACATGACATTGTTATGGACTTGTGGTGTGATTCTGAAGCTCTAAACTGACGAAGCTCCTTCATGATCAAAACTTTAACACAAATAATTAAATCATTAATAATGGTCCCATGCCACTCCAGTGGTATAGCATTAGGACTAGAAACAGGACTGTTTTGTGTTTTATGTGTGTGTGTGTGTGAGAGAGAGAGAGAGAGAGAGAGAGAGAGAGAGAGAGAGCCTGAGACAGCGAGAGTGAGAAAGGCGAGCGCCGGGCACACTGAGGTCAGCGGTCGGAGAGAGAATGCCGATGATGGCCAATGAGCTGGGTTACTCAGTAACTCCCTCTCTCACAGCAGGGTACTGGGCCAGCGCAGGATTAGACTCAGACTGGTAAAGTAACTCCAGCTCTCACAGAAACGTATCGCATTACGACATAAAGCCACTCTCCGTCACTAAAGTGCAGTCTTCATTTATTTACTTTACTTACTCCTACTTTACTTTCTCTCCGTTTATCTTCCTTTCTGTCACCTGCGACTCTCTTTCCTGTGATTCAGATTCATATGAACTGGAGACACATCAATAAGCAGGGAATAGAACAGACAGTTTGCGGACATTAAACGTAACTGCAAACAGATAAAAAGACTAGTGCGTTGTTTGATCCATTTACATTTACAGTGAATATCCACGAAACAAGCTAGTTCCTCTTCTCACTTATGCTATAGCAGCTAGGAACATTCGTTCTCTCACGAGCCTCTCTTCAGACAAAAAATGCATCTTCTCATGTTACTGGGAAACCACGTAACTCAAACTCGTCTGTCCTGAAGACTTTGCCATGTCTGGAAATAAAGGGCTGACACTGGAGACTCCTTCTATAAATGCGTCCTCACAGAATTGTTTCACCATATCGACAATTACACGTTTTAATCTGTTTATAATTAGTAGTGTGTGTGGCGTACAAGTCCCCATGAATGCGCTGTTAAATAAACCTGTGATTTGCAGCTGCACTACTGTCAGAGCTGCTGTTACAGAAAACGAATCAACACCTTCTGACCAATCAGAATGGAGAATGGAGAATCGGGTGCTGATATACAGAGGTGCTGATATTCAGAGCGCTTGCATGGTCTTGTGTGAGCAAATGTTTGCCGGGATGAGCAAACACGTCTAATATCTCTGGACGAGAGAACAACAGCGCATCTGTGTGTTATCTTCCATCGGGATGTTTCCCCTTTATCGATCTCTCGGCTTCGGGTGGAAGTGAACTGGAGTGCACGGTCAAGGGTGTCGGTCAGTGTCAGGGTCAGCTGAAACCTGCGTGCAGACCACTTATCATCATCATCATCATCACCATCATCATCATCATCATCATCAGGAACATGAACATCAGGAACGTGAAAGATCAAGGAAAGGAAATGCTGGAGTATAAATAAACCCAGAAAGTAATTCAAAATAATAAATAACAAAACAGACGATAAAATAACGTCAATTTCGTAATTACAGCAAAAGTTTTGCTAAATTAACATTTCTTATTCATTTTTAAATACCTAGATGGGACTATAACCCATAATCTTTGTTTTTTTTTATGATTTTATAAGTGAAGCATAGACATTTTAAAGAAACTGTGTGAAGTCCTTTTTCTTCAAGTAATTTAGCAATGTAGCGATATAGCAGTGACTGAACTACAGGAAAATATTAACATTATAATTTAATAATTTAGTCACAACAAAAAAACATTTCTTTTTATTAAGCTTACATTTTTTAAAAAATATTTAATAACAATTTAATATTAAATACCAACAAAAAATATCATTTTGTTGGTGCTATTTTAGAATTTTATACTGACTTATTACTTGTATAACACCAAACGCTAACTAATTACTTACTATATTACCATTTAATTATATTTCTCTTTTCTTGCCACTACTATTGTCATCTTATTAATGAGTAACAAACACATTCATAGAGAAAACACTTGGTACCGTCTTTGGGCTTTACATGGCCAAAGGAACTGTAAGGGTTGGAGATTTAAACTTCTTTTGTATGAGAAGGTTGAAAGTTGACACGTAGTTTGTCGGATAAGTAGAACTTCTTACCATAGACTCTTAGAATTTAATATTACGTACTGAACACTGATCTGTAAAGTGACGCTGATATTTAATTTTAATAGTTAATCATTTTAAAAGGTAGTGACTTTTCTCATTTTGTTTTGGCTTCATGTCGCTGATACTGAAATGCAGAGAATCTGCTTTATTCACTTATGATTCATTTTCGGTTACACCCCCCAATCATACACACACACACACACACACACACACACACACACACACACCCTCGCTCTTTAGCTCTTTACCTGGTCAATATTTGTGTGGTCCTGAAAGAATTGCAGCTCTATATTTGAGGGGAGGAACAAAGCATGAGCAAACGCAAACTGGTGTGATCTGTGAAGATAAGCGATGTGCAAACACTTTCACTGTGACACTGAGGATTTCCCTTTGAGAAAAGACTGTATCTACACACACACACACACACACACACACACACACACACACACACACACACACACACACACCAGTGTGTATCAGTACAGTCTGGCATGGTGCTGAGAAATATATTATTTGGTAGCGGTTATATAATCATATAAGCATATAAGAGGAATAAAACACTCAGTGTCATGCTGTTATAGGAAAATAATCAACAATAGGGTGGTGAAGAAGCTCATTGTTGTCCTCTCACCATGTCCTGAAGTGTTTTATTCCTCTTCCACCACAGCAATTTGCCAGAGATTACATTATTTATTTATTTATTAAAGAACAATACAACGCACTTTTTATCCATTTATAATTACATTTGATGTTGTGGAACGTCTGCGAAACACATTATCACTTACATTCCTTCACCAGTCTCTCGGTTTTCTCTCTCTTGAAGTTACTAAAACAAATAAAACAGCTTTTCATGTTACAGAGAAACCGCAAGGTGTAAACTCCTCTGTCCTTAAAGTTACAGCGTCCCTCTGACACTGGAGACTCCTTCCATAAATGTTAAATAAACGTGTCCTTACAGAAAACTTCACCATATCACTGATACAGGTTTTTTACTCAGTTTATGTGAAGTGTCCGCCGTACAAGTCCCTGCGAATGAGCTCCATATTAGATCGAGCTGCGCTACAGTCAGAGCTGCTGTTGTAGAAAATGAATCGACACCTTCTGACCAATCAGAATCGAGAATTTAAAGAGCAGCAGGTGTGTGTACGAGCGACTCGGAGTGAAAAAGTCCGTCACAATACAGCCGTAACTCACAGCCGGGCGCGAGGGAAGGGTGGGATATGTTTATAGTGGCCGATGCTCAGTGCAAATGTTAAAGGGGGTCTTGCGCACCACCGTTAGCATACCTTTGGGATGCCGTTGCCTTGGCTACGCCTGCGTAAGCTGGGGCTATATAAAATCTGTCCAGCTTTGGAATGTCATTGTGGCCAGATATATGTCCCAGTCCCAGTTGCCATGGACGGTGGGGTTGTTAAGCAAAGCCTTTCCATGACTAAGCCCCTTTTTCCCCTTCCCAGCCTCTCCATTCACGGCGGATTTCATTTATCACGGACAGGGACGCTCGATTCGGGCCCTAACCTCTGCACCTCTGGCATTGGCTAGTTAAGGGTTTTGTGTGTGTGTGTGTGGAAATGTGTGAAAGGAGATGTGAAGGCAACCTGATGGATTGGGAACTCACTGTTTGGTTTTTGGGTCGTGTCCTCCATAGCCTGGTGTTGGGAAGATCATCTGACCAAAACATATAAAATTTTTTTTTTATAATATTATAAAGAAAAGTGCAAAACTTACTGCAGATTAGCAAGACTCACATCCGCTGGAATCATTTCGAGGGGGATCAGTAGTTCAAATGAGGTCAGGGTTGAAAGTGTAGCTGCATTAATATGTAGCTATGATGTAGCTAGTAAGGATTTTTTCACATTGTTGTTAAAGTTGTTTAAAAAAAAATATTTCAGCTATCAGATGCCTTGCTACACTGACAAAAGGAAAATCCCGAATCCAAATAATTAGCGAGCTAGTCTTGTAATGTAACAGCCCAGTTAATGACATTGCGAAATGAAAAATTAAACATCAAAATTTATTCTACGAACGTCTAATAATAACGACAGGGAAGGCATATTGCTTTGTCATTTCTAAAGTTTATGAATAATAGACATTGTGAGTGATGTCATGATTAATGTGTGACTCTAATTAGGTACTTAGGCACTACTACTTTTTCCCTCTACCGTGGAAGTGTTCTCGCTACTATAATCAGCTATAAAAGGGCGAAGAGTGAACGAGGCGGGAGAGAAAATGCCGGAGACGTTGTTATTTCAGGGAGGCAGCTGGCTGCAGAATGGAAACCCAGGTATCAGTTATCACACGCTGAGCCTGACACGGACAGCCTGCAGTCTCCGAGCGCCGCGATTCAGACGGATTCACCACATAAACACCAGGCTGTTAGTGTGTGTTACGTGCTGACAGGTTGTCATGCATTCATGGAGCATGCCTCGTTTTAACCTCTAGGCTCAACAGGTTGCTGTTAGGTTAGCAAAGCTTATGATGTGTTTACACACTCATATACACTAGCTAAAAAACACGTGTTTGGTGTCTGAAGGCGAAAAAAAGAAGCTAAGAGAGAGTACAAAGACAAACTGAGAGACAAACTGATGATGAAATTAAGAAACGGGATTTTGGCAACACAAGTCAGTTCCTTCTGTCACTTATGTATTTTTTTTATTTTTATTTTTTACTGTTCGCTGTCTGAAGTTTGTTTAGTTAGCTTTGCACCACAGCTATGTCGCTAATGTAGCTAACAAGCTACGGAAGTCACTCAAGATCATTTTTGTAAATATCTGCCTCAATCCACATCCAGTTCTTTCTTCCAAACTTGCCATTGTGTTTAAGGACAAAACGTCTAAATTCGAGCTAACTATTGTAACATTATTGGTCGGCCATCTTGGATAACTATAGCGTATAAAAGTCTCAAAGCACTCGTGAAAATGCTTCTATTTTGCAAATTATATTAATGATATATTTTGTCGAACTCACTTTTCCTCTTAGAGACTTGATAGATGTACTTAAAGTCGCAAAGAATCATAAACCAAGCGCAATTTGACAGTGTTCACTCGAGCTGGCATGGACTCCACAAGTTTGTGCAAAGCCTCATGATCCATTTTAGATCAAATCCATCGGCATCTCGTCTGATCCCTCGCTTCAACAGAGGAGAAAAATCTCACGCAAGAGGAAAATCTGACCTTTTGTACAAAACTGTTAACATGGTCAATATCACACATTGGCATTTAAACAGGAACTTAGAAATAGTGCAGAATATTAAAGATTTAAGATATTGAACATTTACTTTCTTTGTTTTGAATATTGGAAAATTAGAATTGCAAAAAATTTGAATTTTAAACATTTTTGATTTAAAAATAAAAAAATCCCAGATTTTCAATCTGGTCTCAGGCTTTTGGACAAAACTGTAGATTCGTAAATTTAAGGTGTCAGTTTGTTAGAGACAGAAACCCGAATTGTGTCCAAAATTTTCCGAATTCTGCCGCAGAGACATCCTACGAGTTTTGCGAGACTGATACACACACGAGTCTGTATTTTTATAGGAAAGATTTCAGGCGATAAGATGTCCATTTTTATTGCTGAACTCCTACTACAGTAGTGCCACATGTCAGAAGAGTGAAAACGACTAAAATGGCACTTAGGCTTTGAAAGTGACTACCAGTAACTCCCAGTTTCAAAAATCCATGTTCATAGTTAGCGCGATATCATAATATTAGTTTGTAAAAAAATAAATAAATAAATAAATAAATCAATAAAACAAATGAGGAACCCTATAGTTTGCTTTAAGTCATTCATGAGAGCTTGTTCACATCAACACAAGCTTCCTGAAGCCATGCAGCACCAAACTGTCGAGTCTGTTACGCTGCCAAAAAGTAAATCTCCTTGATATCCGGTTAATCATTTTCCCCCCTGACTAAGTCGTAGCGACGCGACAAAGGTACGATTTCTTTACTCTCACTCAAGTAGAGTCTTTGTGTCCCGTCCTAGTTCTGAGCGACACTCAAATATTCTGAAACTGTCGATCCAGATGGAAAGCGCCAGCCACAGCCACCGGGAGACCTTCACATTCAGCCAGTCACTAAAGCAGGCCTGCCATTCCCACTAGCCTGGACAAGCAAAGCTGCCTGTGTTGTTTGCGGTTTCAAGACTGATGCGCCACTTTAATGGAAAATGTGGAGAGTGTTAAAAAGAGAGAGAGAGAGAGAGAGAGAGAGAGAGTGAAAAGTGTGCTGTCCGGAAGCCAAACCCCATCTCCTTGGCTCCGGAGAGTCTTGTTGCCGGCATCATCGGCGGCGTCTGTGGGGATAACAGATCGCACCTCTTTTGTAAGTGACCCTAACACGTCGTCGGTCTCGAGTCATTTAAGTGTGGTCACCCACGACTTCCTCGATAGTCTGAGACTGGTCTCCCATTAACTCCCTGACGCTGACATTTTGACAGGAGCAGGGGTTAAAATGTGATTAGGAAGGTGGAGGGAGTAGTTTATTCATTACATAAGGAATGAAACATTCGGGGTTGTGCTGTGACATGGATGTAATCAAGCTGAGTTAGTGCTGCCCCTCTGAAAGGCTTTATTCCTCTTACACCTCAGCCAAACATTACAATTACTTCCTTATTGAGCAACGATGTGTCGTACTTTTTATCCCTTTACAATTATGTTTAAAATATCTGTGAAGTTATCCGTGCTGACACTGGAGACTCCTTCCATCGTCTCCTTACAGAAAACTGCGCCATATCAGCGATTACGCACATCTTTACATCCGTTCGTGTGGATATAAAACGTCTGCCATACAAGTTGTTACTATAGCAACGATGACATGTCAGAATGAGCATATTGATATAAACCTGTGATTCGTAGCTGCACTACTGTCAGAGCTGCAACACCTTCTGACCAATCAGAACTGTAGTACTGTAATTCATCACAAGGTCAATAACAGGATTTCCCTAGCAAAAATTATGTACCTCATGACCAGTCAATGATGATGATGATGATGAGATAAAGATCATAAGATCATGGATCATAATTCTAATTCAGATGACGCATACCGAGAGCATCTTTCAGCTTTACTCACTCTCTCCCTCTGTTGGTCATTTTTAGACTCTAGTGACCCCCCCAACACACACACACACACACACACACACACACACACACACACACACGCGCACACACACACACACACACACACAGCATCATCATCATCATCATCATCATCATCATCATCAGCATGCTCTCTACATGCTTTATTTCTTTGTGAAAGGTAGAGTAGAGTTCAGTGTATAATACAACAGACTGAAGTCCTTTGAGAAGTTCCCAAAGCCGTGCATCATGAAGCTCGCTGTGATGTCAGGCTGAAGAGTCTCAGCATTACACAGCGCTCAGGAAACTGAGAAGGACACATCCACAGCAAGGAGAGGAAATGAGCGTTTGTGTCATGAGTCAAACAGTCCAACAGTGTTTACAGTGTTTACAGTGTTAGTCCTGAAATATAATATAATATAATATAATATAATATAATATAATATAATATAATATAATATAATATAATATAATATAATATGCAAAGTGGGAATTATTGTTATTAATATATTATTAATAATAAAAAAAATCAATATACTGTTTAATTTGTTTTTTTATGCTAAATATAATAATAATAATAATAATAATAATAATAATAATAATAATGGTATTGGTATTGGCAGTTATTATTATTATTATTATTATTATTATTATTATTATTATAGAAAAGCTTGACATTTTTGTATAATCTAATATTGTGTAAAATATAAATATTTATTCTCTCTTCTACTACTACTACTACTAATAATAATAATATCCAGATTATTATTATTATTATTATTATTATTATTATTATTATTATTATTATTATTATTATATATCAGCTTGACTTCATTTAAAGTGCACAACTGACATGCAGGGAAAAGAGAGCAGAGGGAAGTTAGACCTAGACTAGAGGGAACTGCTGCAGAAATCATACATAACGCGCTTCTAAACCCGCCTCTATCTCCACACACACACACACACACACACACACACACACACACACAAACCTGCCCCCCACATGTCGCACCGCCCCTCCGAATCCTCCAGGAGCGACTAAATTCGGCGCTCAGAGCGGCGGCGCGTCACTGCGTCTGATTCACACACACCGCGCGCTCAACTTCACCGGAGTCTCGCGGGGCTGCGCGTTAACGGGCGGCGCGCGCGGACAGACACGACGAAACCGGGACCAAAGGAGACGAGACACCGTGCGTGACATATTGCAAAAAAAGAAAGAAAAAAAAGAAAGAAAAAGAAAGCACGCGCACGAGGACTCAGACTGTCCACACCTCCCTTAAAGACTGAATTGTCAAGTTGATTTGAACAGTGTATGAGGAGGCACCGAGACGCGCGCGCTCCTCCGACTGGATACCCGTGTACGGATTAATCGCTTAAAGTGGGATTTGCCTCAAAAATATTATTATAATTATTATTATTATTATTATTATTATAAGTGCGCTCGCCTCCCTCGCGCCTGTGGATTGTGCCGTTGTTGCAGTTATTATTATTATTATTTTGATTTTATATAAGCTTCAAGATGAGCTCGGGCTGTTTGCTCAGGTCTCTGCTGATGCTCTTCCTGGCGCTTCTCTCCGCCAACGCGAGCAACTGGCTGTAAGTGACCCACACACACGTGCTTCTCACGTCTTTCCTTCTCCAGCTTTCTGTGCATGGATCTTAGTGACAGCTGATCGAGCAGATCAGGAGAGTGTGTTGCGCCACGCGCCCAGGACGCATCCACTCTCACAAGGGTAGCACACTGTACTGAACTCGCCTCTGCACTGGTGTGTGTCTGCTACCTGGGCAGGTCCATGTGGATCCTTTAAAGCTCTGATTAAAGGTGAAAGATGGATACAGGCGCTGTAAAAGATGTCCCACTGCAAAGTACACCTGAGTACCTTCATTTCTGAGCCGTTCGCTTCAAATGATTCTCTGTTTGCTTTTGTGTTTATTTGAGTTTAGTGTTTAAAATGCATAGACTGACTGATAGACAGATATCTGAGTCTGTACCTGTACAGCCCTCCTGTATCAGATACACACCTGTACGTGCGTCACACGCCCCAAAGTTCTCCTGTGAGTTTATAAGCATGCCAGAAAATGTAATTAAGTCATTTATAACTTACAGCAACACACCAAGCAGCAAAGGTGTTCTGATAATCGTAGTGCTGGAAAAGCTTTCCTACTTATTCATTTATTCATTTACGACATACAGCACCGAATTCCTGGTCACATGACCGATAATTTATACAAACACGGTACTGTTGGGGTCCGGGCTGCGTCCTGAACTACACTAAATAGGCTACGTGCTTAGAAGAAAGTCTCACGGCTCCAAGTGGAACCACTTTCCACCCGAAGAACCCTCGAGGAGCCTTTGTTGTCTAAGAGCTTGGAGTTCTTATTGAAATTAGACTTCTTTCAGGGATCATTTGTCTCAAGGACTGATGACACACTTTTTGTGAGGTGCTGCTGTTGAGATGTTTCCAGAAATGTTTTGCTTTAAGACGTACGTAGAAGAAGATGATACTTTAAGGGGTCTTAGTGGAGAATTTTAAAACGCGGTCAGTTCACAAAGTATAAACGATTCCCTAAAAGACTCGGATTTCGACAAGGAACCCCAACGTTTTCTGGTGGAACCTTTCGTTAGTGAGCTGCAGCTCTCATATAATAATGTCAGACATGCTGGAGTATTGATTGTGCACTATTTACACTTAAGGGTAACACTCTTACTGAAATCAGGGTTCTTTAAGCAGCCATTTGTAATTCATGAACTTTTTAAAAAGACTTCTCCACTGGGACAATCCAAATGATCCATAAACGTTCTTCTAAAATATCTTCTCTTGTATGAAATTTAGTTCCTGGAAGATAGCTTTTTTTTCAGCTGGGAAAATGAACAAGGCAAGGTTCTTGGGAAAAAAAAAAGTTCCTAAAAGAATCCTAGTTTCAATAAGGAACCCCAAAATTTTCCAGTGGAACCTTCATTTTGTGACCTGGAACCCTCGAATGACGAACAGGGTGGTGTGTTTTGTTCTACTGTTTATTATTGAAGACACTTGTATATTTTGCAGGTCGAAATTAGGGTTCTTTTAGGAACCATTCATGCACTATAGAGGTTCCTATAGGCACAGTGTTTCTGATAGTGAGACTGGGCTTCCAAGAACCTTTAGTTTTTAGAAGATATTTTAGAAGGTACTAATGGTTCCTTAAGGAACTCTATCATTTCAATAAGAACCCCTAAATGTAAACAGTACACAGTAAATAGCACTCCACCATGTTCCACAAGATTATATGTGAGTTCCAGCTCACAGTAGCAAACGTACTGACATTAGGGTTCTTTCAGGAACCATGTGTGCACCATCAAGGCTCGTATATGCATTGTGAAGGTTTCCGATAGCGAGCCATTTCAAAGAACCTATAAAAGATCTTCCAGGAACCTTCTGGTTTAAGAGGGTACCTCAAACTTGTATTCTAGGAGCTTACTCCATATGATCTTTTCTCTTATTCCCTGATTGTTTATGAGTTTTCTGGATCATCTTCGGTTGTAAAAGTTCACCAAGTCCTTAATTTCAATAGGAACCCCTAAATGCAAATGGCTACAGTAAACAGCGCTCCACCGTGTCTGACATGCTTATGATTTCCAGCTCATAATATGAGTTCCAGCTCATAAAACGAAGGTTCCACTAGAAAACTTCGGGGCTCCTTATTGTTCTTTTGCAACTCAAAAATTTCTCATCTGAAACAATCCAAAGAGCGCTCAGAAGGTTTTCCAAAACATCGACTACTGCATGCAGTTTAGCTACAGGCTTAAAACAAAAGGTTCCTGGAAGATCTTGTACAGTCTCACTCTCAGAAACCTTCACAGTGCCTCTGTGAACCTTAATATTGAATAAACGGTTCCTACATGAACTCTAAATTCAGTAGGTGTTCTGGTGGAACCGTCAGATTTTCTTGAGTTGGAACTCATCTAATCAGTACCCCGAACCTGCTGGTGTATTTTTATGGACTATTTAATTTGGCAAAACATGTAGAGGTTCTTACTGAAATTAGGGTTCTTTTAAGAAACCGCTAAAGTTCCTGCAGATGCAGTGAAAGTTTCTGATAGTGAGGCTGTGAAGTGAACGTGCACAAGATCCCAGAACCTTTTGTTTTAGGAGCGAAGCCATTTGCAGCTGAGACGATGCAGAACAGGTTTTCAGAAGCAACTGATTGATATTTATCTGCGCAGATTTTCCCCCGAAGCCTCCTTCGTGCCCTTCAGTCGGTTTTTTTGGCCGTGTTTTTGGACCTGAGCTCTAGGCGTGGTGACAGGAGAAGCTCTCAGACATGCACAGGCATGCAGACCACGAGAGGATAAGGCAAAAAAAAAAAAAAAAAAACTCTCTACCTGTCTGGAAAAATATGATTATTTTGACAGAACGATTTGAACGGGAGCCCCGAGGAGCAGGTAGGAGCAGGCAGCTTCACATCACGCTTGGCAAAGCTGACAAAAATTAAAGAAGAAAAAAAAAAAGAAGAAGAAAAAAGGCATGTGTGCCTCTGTGTGTGTGTGTGTGTGTGTGTGTGTGTGTGTGTGTGTGTGTGTGTGTGCGCGATGCGGCGCGCGTGAGCTGTGAATGCAAGTTTGCCTTAAGCTGTGGCTTAAACTGTGGCTGGATCTTGAATGAAAGGGATAAAAGCTATTTACAGATCTGTCATTTATAATGGCAGCTTCGAGTTTCAAAGAATATGAAACAAGTATATAAACAGTCACGCTCTAAACTCTGATTCGGAACAGAAAAACGAACGCGCATGGTTAATTTACTTAACTGACGTACTTTGAATATCATGTTGAAAACTGAGAGTCAGTTGTGGGGAGATTATTATTCACATCTATACGCAAATATATACAAATCTCTTTTCTTTCTGATTTCTGATCCATTGATAAAGACGCCTGATAAAGCGGCTCATTCTGAGGAATAAAACACAATATCAAGTCATGCGACAGATTTTTAGATCTGAGCTTCAGACAGACAAAGAATCGAAGCGTACAGATGAGATTCCTCTGATGGATTATTTAGGAGACGTTACAGCAAACTCATGAAGAGATTTAATTCAGAACAGTCTGTCTTTCAGCTCAGAAATCCTGGTTTATTATATATTTCTAGACGTCTGGCCTTTTCTGGATCATTCTGTATAATAATAATAAAAGATTTACTCATTCAACAGGACTGGATTTACAGCTGCATTTGGTTTGCTTATGGATTTAAGAAGAAGAAGAAGAAATACTGATATTTGACAACACCACTGAATCTGCTATGATGCTATACCATACTATTTCGGTTCATAAGGCAGTGATTCGATATCTGACGATACTGATGAATCTGCTGTGATACGATACGATACGATACGATACATTGATTCTTAAGGCAACGATTCGATATTTGCCGATACCACAGAATATACTATGATATGACTCGATACGACGTGATCCGATTCGACTTTGTATCCTTCTCCATCTTTGCTCAGAATCCGTGTCTACCGTTAACTTGGGAATGATGACGACATACAAAAGTAGTACAGCGTTACTACAGAAGTATCAGAGTTACACATTTAGAGATATGAACTATTGCGTACATATTAAAATCGATAAGGACCCGTTTGGGAGCATCGATCCAAATCAAGCGATCGGTACACCTCTGCCAAAGCGACATACTGTTTTGCCATTAAAAACGAGAACAAAGTAATCTTCTTCTTCTTCTTCTTCTTCTTCTTCTTCTTCTGGCTTTTCCCTTCAGGGGTGGCCACAGCGAATCCTCACTCTCCACCTATCCCTATCTCCTGCATCACTCTCCTCCCTCCTCTACGTCTTCGACCAACAGTAGCCCAATTTCCACCAGCGCCCTGTAGGTCACTGGCGCCGATGGCGGTCGTTGTTAACCCGGGCCTCGACCGATCCGGTATGAAATTCGGAGTACTGACAATCCGCATGATTATATTCGGCAACGTTTTACGCCGGATGCCCTTCCTGACGCGACCCTCTCTATTTATCCGGGCTTGGGACAGAGTAATACGCCGCCTTGTTAGTTTTATTAAGCACACTTCGTAAATGAGCCGAAAGCTTTAGTCCATCCTCAGGGCCGTTTGGTGCACCTGTGCAGGGCTTTATTTAATGGGATTAATCATTAATAACGCAGCATCCGTTTAACGAGCTCAATCATTAACAGAGAGATGCCAGGTTAATGGGCTTAATCATTAATTAATATAAATACACCGCATTGCAGGTTGGCTGCATGTACACAACGGTGAACGAAGGATTAAAGAAGTTTACGAAATGAAAGGGTACGCTTTGGGTGGTTTTGGTTTAAGAAAGTATATTTGCAGTAATCTGGAGCTGATGAAGGACGTAAGGTACGCTCTGAGAAAAAAAGAGTGCTAAAGTGTACATCTCCTGGTCGCTAGGATGGTGCTCTTATCTTCTGTACCTTTAATACAGGGCTGAGCGATATGACAAAAGTATCGTATCGCCGTATTGACGACATTTCTCTGATACACGATGATGTGCGTGATGATAAACTGTCGGCTTGATAAAACACAGTTGGCTGATACTTTTATTTATTTAAAAAAAAATAAAAATAGAAAAGGAGAAAAAAAATAAAGATTCAGTAAAAATGATCAAATCAGCTGCTTTCAGGTTCCTAAAAAGTTGTAATTATTATAAAAAAAACCTTTAAAATTAAAGGATATAAAAGATCACGATATGCCCGATATCTCCGAAAAATGTACTGTGTATAATGACAATTTATGTAGCTTCCATAAGTGGACTGTGACGACACTAGACACATTTCTGCGTATTAAAAGTACAAAAGTAGAAGGTACACACTGGCACCTTTTTTTCTGAGTGTGTTTGAAAGTTTCTAAAACTGCCCCGGATATTCAAGTCTCATGAAACAGCTTCTTAGAGATGATTCGCTTCCGTATGTCGATGTACAGCATTTCCTTCGGAAACAGGAAGTCAGAGTGATGGCGTATTGAACTGCTTCAGTGATTTATACAACAGCCAATAGCATTCAAGATACACCAAACTGAGATAACAGCAAACGAGCCTCTTACTGACTCTTACTGATGGAGGAGCTCAGATGGCGTTCTCATTCAGTCTGAGGAAGCTTCAGAGTTCAGTAGGAAGAACCACAAGAGGGTAAAACACCTCTGAGAAGTGCGTTACTTAGCGGTTACCTCGTATAAACTTCTCCCTCTTCCAAACGAATAAACCATTTTATCCAACCAATTTTTTTCTGCTTGGAAACGGGAACTGTGTTTACTGCTAACGAGCTGCTCCTGGAGAGCAAGACACGTCTCCAGGGGCGGGGCTTATGCATTCTAGACAGTGATTGGATGATCACAAAGTTGTGTCTAGATACGTTCTCAAAAACTTTTAAGCATTAACTACAAAATAAAAATCTCCAAAACTATTTTTTTGTAATTTTTTAAATTTTGTATCCATATCCGTAACACTAAAGCACAGGTATAAAAAGCTCGGAAACGCCAATTTTGCTTATTCAGATTAAAAAATAAATAAATTTAAAGGACGTCAGATTTCTCCATGATTTTTCCATTTTTTAGAAGCATTAAGATCTCATTGCTAAACGGATCTGCTCCTTCTGTTCTAAAAGTACACAATTAATTACAGTGTAAACGACGGGAACGTGGCGCTTGGTCCATCTGGCCTTTGGTTTACTGTTTGGTTCTGATCATCGTCGCGAGCGCCGGGTCACGCTCGACTGAACGGCTCTATGTCACACCACCTGCGATGGAAAGAACAAAGGTTTAAGCGTGCGACAGTCAATAAATAGTCCACAGCTGATGAGCAACACGAGAAGAAAGCACTAATGCAAAATATATCCTGGCGCCTAACGCTGCTAACACAAATAACAGCAGTGACAACAGGTCAATGAAGCTGTGAAAGCTGTGACTCACACACGCCCAGGTCTTTCAGCAGGTGATCCTGTCGAGGCCTAATACAAACGTCTCGTTTTAATTGGTCCCTTCTTTTATTTCAGGCGGATAAGAGAGTACAGAATAGTCCTGTAGACGATACCTTGTGAGAAATTAAACACTCCCACTTTGCTGTTTCTTTAATCGTGCCATGATTTCTACACACCTGGATTTACTCGGCTTAGTTTCCAGCCAGAAATGGAACGGTCAGGTTGGACGTAACCCTCCAAGTCGTGCTAGTTTCCCTCCACGTTTGCTGTTTGTTCTCGCGCTTCTCTTCAATCCATCGTCGCTGGTCAGGATCTGTGTTTTATCATGCTGAACGTAGGAGAAGGCCAGCTGAGCTTCAGGAATGAAGATCTTTTCTAACACTTTTTTTCAGAATTCTGCAGTGATTTTGTAGAGTTGCATCTATCAATATCGTCGGCTTATAGTGCCAGTATAAGCAGTGAAGATGAATATATATATATATATATATATATACGGTAACAGAGAGGCACTGTTAGGCTGTTGTTTGAATAAAGCTAAATAAAAAATATTGGCACCTCCACCTGCCAAAACACACCAAAAACCCCAACAAAACCACAAAGCAAATTAGCATTTAATATATGGTGCGTATAAGAGATTTCGAGGCCATGCGTGTACCCGAGTGTTTCCTGTGTAGTGATGACTGATGAGTATTTCTGAGCACATCTTTGCTCTGTTTGTGTCAGGAGGACATATTTTGGCTCCACTGTAACGCTGTGCTTGTCTATCTCACTCCATATCCATTTTATTCCAGGAAGATCATTATATCACATGGCTTATATAGAAAAAAAAGATGTCACACACTGAATTGTTAATTTGTTCATTTTTTCCCCTGAAATGCCTTAAATGGTATCGTATGATGGACCGGATGCTCGTTGTGCCGAGACATCTGATTCGTACGGTTTAGAGACACTTTAGGAAGACGACCGACGGTGTCCAGCCAATGCTCGAGGGAGAAACTGAGAAAAGACTGCCCTCTAGAGTTAAAACCAGATTTGTAGAGATCTGTAGAGAAGTGATTCTAGTTCTGGGTTGTCTGTTTGTTTTGGGTTTTTTTTTTTGGCATGCCAACTTCCATGATGGACATCAACGAAAAGCTAATGGCTGAGTGGTTCATGTGATTTCAGTGGTAACGCTAACGCCGGATGATGTTTGCATGCTTGCGTAATAAGTCACATGACACAAAAACTTTCTGCATTATCTATTTTGACAGACATCAGTGACTTTCTCATCTCAGATTTGACCAACTGCGGTAGGAACGTCGGAGCGTCTGAGACGTAACAGACATTAAACCTGTTCCATGCTAATATGTGTGTATATGTACACTTTTACAGCATAATGACTGGTAATTATGTTATTACACTAGCACTGAGCTGCGACCATGTAGAGCCGTTATTCTCTTCTCAGCCTTCAGCAGATGATGGTTTGTACCTGCACTCAGGCTGTTTTGACAGATTTACCTTTAATAGCTGCTCTGTAATGAATGGTGCAAGAAAGGAACGGTTGAAGTGGTGAATAGAAATTTCCCAGAGGATTGTGAAATTACTCTGGATAAACACGCCTTTCAACACTCTGTCACGAGCTCCCAGTGATGCAGAGCCGAGAAAAATGTAAATAGCAAATATTGGTGTAAACACAGGCAACGTGGGGGCCTTGCTTTCGTCTCTATTTGTTGCAAGCATCTTTATCTGGCAAGTGATCTGTTTAGATCTGGTTACTCACACTGATTTTTTTTTTTTCCCCCAAGGGAGGAAATGTAAACCTTGCTAGTTTGGTGAGTTGTTCAGAACCATCTGGTGAATACGTAGAGTAAGTAGAGGCGTCTTTATGATTCGCTTTCATCTAGACATATATCTTGTATCGAGAGGTTAAGTGTTAAGTCGCGCTAGGCTAAGCCGTGCTTAGGGGCCCGGCGCTCAGGGGCCAAAGCAAGGTGATTCAACACAAACGTAACTCTCCTGTGAGGGAAAAAACTGTTCAGTTCCCACTCCAAATCCCACAGTCTTTATCTCTGTGTTTTGTTAACCCTAGCAAGTGGAAGGTACACTTTCGGAAAACAAAGGGTGAAAGTCAAGGGAGGAAGAGGGAACGAAAGATAAAAACGCAAAGCACCACAAACAAAGATTTCCCCACACACACACACACACACACACACAAGGTCTGGCTAAGCGTTCCCACATGAAAAAAAAAAACTTGCGTGTCGTTTATCAGGTGTTTTACTTCAGAAAGATTTCTGTTACGAAGGCTAGCATCATATGAGCAGCTGGTACCGATATTCTCAGCTTTGATTTTTCAGACCATATTGTAATTATAATTACACGAGGACGAAAATCAGGTTTTGTTGTGGGAAACATTAGATGCAGAGTAAAATCGTTTCAAGAGCTCGCTACACGGATGTTCCCCGTTAAATGGTGTAACCAGCAGTGATGTCCGAGGGTCGATAAGACCAGTGAGATCAGAAAGGATGGCTGGTCTAGTCTGGTCAGTGATGTCACCCCACTTGCCTGAATGTGGATGAGATAGAGGATGAGGATGGTGGGAAGGAGGTTATCAGACGAGCTGAGCGGTGATACGAGTCCGTCAGGAGCAAGAAGGTGTCTGTCCCATCCCTGGCCTACAAAATTAGCCCTTGTCAACAGCTCAGATTTGGCGTGACCGACCATGTGGATCACTGGTGGACAAAATGAGGAGGAAACTCACATCAGTGCTCGAGTATCAACAACAACAACAACAACAACAACGAAAATGATATGTATGAACGTACAGAAATTACAATCGAATGCTATAAACGTCAGAGAATAAACTATCCCCAGCGGTATCTTCAATCAGATTTATGAAGGGAGCTGGCAAGCTTTTTAAGAGCACGCTGCATTACTGCTCAATCCAGCCATTAAGCAGCTTTTATCTGTTTACGGACCCCCGTCTCGAATGATTTGTTTTTACTCAGACATCTCCGCTCGCTGCCATTAACGTTCCCAGAGTAGACACTTGTTTGGATGGGAAGTTCTAAGTGTGTTTTTGACTAGCTCATGAAACGACCTATTTTTATAAGGTGCTCTTAAGAGAGACCTGGAACCCAGTGTGAGTCTGAGCAATGCCACGACCGTCTCTTTCTTTTCCCCACACATGTCACCGTGTCCCTGACCCGTCTGCCCCTGCGGTGAGAGTGAAAGATAACGTCGTAGTTAGCTGCCCCCTCAGCGCTCCCATTCCACCCCCCCTCCCACCCCTCCCTCCAACCCGTCTGCACATCTCTCCAATATGCTCTCCAAGAACTTCTCAGCAGCTCCACTCTGTTTATGTTTATTCTGTTTGTGCTTACCAGATGCTTAAAACAAACAGATAGCTACGACGGGTCGCTGAACCTGTGGAATGATGCTGAGATGCTCTGATTGGTCAGTTCTGGATGATTTTCGCACAGCATCTTCGCTCTTTTCGAGGGGTTTGTTCTGTATTTGGATATCGGTTTTGCTGTGGAAAACATCTGAATGTTGGGGCAGAGTTCTGCAGACATGATGCAACAAT
>CM074964.1:17188142-17217113 GCA_037577455.1 Pangasius macronema | reverse complement strand
TCTGTATTTGGATATCGGTTTTGCTGTGGAAAACATCTGAATGTTGGGGCAGAGTTCTGCAGACATGATGCAACAATTTTGCCTAGTTTTACTCAGTTTTTAATAAACATTTGGAGTCCTTTTCTTTTTGATGAGTGAGCAACCTTGATATGAAACTGACATGTGTGAATATCCTGTTATCCTGAAATATTTGATTCATCACACTATACTTCACTCAGACAGTAACATATTGCATATATTCTTCTACCACGTTAATAGTTAATAGTCTCTTAAGGACTAAATGAAAACAGACTACTGTCGATACTGAACCTGAGCATCTGATCAGCGCCGTCTCTATTTTAATCATACTGTTGCCTGTTTGGTTTTCTGAGTTTGCTTGACTCCCTTCCATCCCTTTTTGCTAAAGGTATCTGGCTAAGCTGTCATCCGTGGGGAGCATCTCTGATGAGGAGACCTGCGAGAAGCTGCGAGGTCTCATCCAGAGGCAGGTGCAGATCTGCAAGCGCAACGTGGAGGTGATGGACGCCGTACGCCGGGGCGCTCAGCTCGCGATCGATGAATGCCAGTACCAGTTCCGTAACCGGCGGTGGAACTGCTCCACGTTGGACTCCATGCCTGTCTTCGGCAAGGTGGTCACGCAAGGTACCCTCATCAACATCGGGAGACGACCTTATCCGTGATATCCCGCAGCACCACATTTACATTGCTTTTTTACATTTTTGACAGGCACGAGGGAGGCGGCGTTTGTGTACGCCATCTCTGCTGCAAGCGTGGCGTACGCGGTGACCAGGGCGTGCAGCAGCGGGGAGCTGGAGAAGTGCGGCTGCGACCGCAACGTGCACGGCGTGAGCCCTCAGGGTACGATGAAAGGGAACGCCCTTTACATCTGGCGATTAATCAAAAGGACAAAAGTTCATTCCAGATACAAAAGGCTTGTCATGAAGATTAATGAACGATCACGAGAGAACGTGGAAGGGAAGGTTTTACGTTTTTAAAAATCTCTCTTTCTTTTTCACTCTCTCTAGGGTTCCAGTGGTCAGGGTGCTCTGACAACATCGCCTACGGAGTCGCCTTCTCCCAGTCCTTCGTGGATGTCAGAGAAAGAAGCAAAGGGCAGTCGTCCAACCGAGCTCTAATGAATCTCCATAATAATGAGGCGGGGAGGAAGGTGAGGCCCACGGAGGCTTAATTGGACGCCATTCCAAGATTATTAGTAATTCTGAAAGCACATACCCATGAATTAATAGTGTGTGAATCATGCCGATAAGCTGAACTGAGTAGTAATCTGGCCGTTCTGCAGTTATCTAGCATAACAAGATATAACGCAAGACCTCAAGGTCGAGATAAACCCCTGGTCTGTACGTGGGAGATTTTTTGTTGTTGTCACAATTAGGATTCCGAAAAAGTTTATTCATCAGACTGTTATGCAGGAAAAAAAGCATGGAAGAGTTAGTTAACTAGCTACCAAGCCAGCGAATGTATTACTGTTGCGTGTAATTAAACATTAGCACAATCTCCTAAATGATAAACTCTGGACATCTTTAAAAAAAAAAAAAAAACATTCCTCTCCTCTTCCTCAGGCGATTCTGAACCACATGCGAGTGGACTGCAAGTGCCATGGTGTTTCCGGCTCGTGTGAGGTGAAGACCTGCTGGAAAGCCATGCCCCCCTTCCGCAAGGTCGGCAACATCATCAAGGAGAAGTTTGATGGCGCGACCGAGGTGGAGCAGCGCAAGGTGGGCACCACCCGAGCTCTGGTGCCGCGCAACTCGCAGTTCAAGCCGCACACAGACGAGGACCTGGTCTACCTGGACCCGAGCCCCGACTTCTGCGAGCATGACCCGAGGACACCAGGCATGCTGGGAACGGTGGGCCGCTACTGCAACAAGACCTCGAAAGCCATCGACGGCTGCGAGCTCATGTGCTGCGGGCGCGGCTTCCACACGCAAGAGGTGGAGGTGGTAGACAGGTGCAGCTGCAAATTCCACTGGTGCTGCTACGTCAAGTGCAAACAGTGCCGCAAGATGGTGGAGATGCACACGTGTCGGTGATGCTCTCCTCCGAACCCCTCCCCTTGCTTTCTCTCCACCGAACTTAATGGAAAAACTCCCTCTTTCCTTCTTTGACTCCAAATAGAATAAAAGAAAAGAAGAAAAAAAAAAGGGAAGATAGAGATATTCACAGATTCATCCAGTTATAAAGGAACATGTCATACATGGGACACAATTTTAGGGGCGAATAGAGTTCTTTTTTATTTCAAGTCCCATTTGAGAGTATTTTTCTCTCCATTTTTTTTGTGGTTACTTTCTTATTTTTGTAATGTTTTCTAACTTATTGGAATAGGAGTGATTTTTTTTTTTGGTAATGTGACTAGCTCCAGTGGGAGTGGTGTAAGGGTGGAGGAGGGTTGGATGGACAAGTGAACTTCTTGCGGTGGTTGAAGGAGACAAAGAGACTTCCCCCTCCCACTATCAATGCTGCTTTAGGATCTTATCTGGAGTGACGGACATCAAGGGAATTTCTAACAGACTGAGATGCAGTCCAGGTGTACATCTATATTATTTTTTCATTTCATGTAAAAAAAAAACAAAACAAAAAAAAACCAACAGCATTTTAAATAGAGGTGGCCATTTTTATGCTGCTCTGAAAAAAAAAATCACTCACACGTAATGTACAGCGTTGGTCTTTTATATAAATTTATATAAATATATATATGAGTATTAAGGAGTTTCTCCTCTTTTGTAGGGAAAAAAAAAAAAAGGGAAGAGCATCGTAATTTTCCAGGGGGTGTTCCTAGGCAAACTCAGAAGGCAGGATGAAAAAAAAAAACTGCACAAGTTGTTGTGTATGAAATCCAGTCAGTTAGTTAGCGATGAAAACAGGTTAGTGGCACGGATCTGCGAGCACGTTTCCAAAACCATGATGAACAAGTTGTTTGGTCGGACCATGGATGCTGCGCACGGCGACTCCAGCACTTTTCATCTCCACACGCACAGATACAAATCTCAGAGCATTCCGTCTTCCACTAAACGTGAAGCAGAGTGACTGAACTATTTATGACCATGTACAAAAAGAAAAAAACAAAAACATAATTCCACATTGTTCTATAGTACAACCTTGCTATACAGCACGCTTCTAATGAACCATAGCTCTGTAAGACTTTATACACTGAAGAGGACTATACTGCATATGAATGTACGTTTAAATGAAATACATGCCTTTTGAAAGACGAGGGAACGAGACCTACTGTATTTCTTCCCCGCGAAAGCTTGCCATTGTGCTGATGATTCTCGTCCATATCGCACACACACACACACACACACACACACACACCTCTCTCATTTATCTACTTTCTCTTCTTCTGCAAAAGATTTAACAAAATAATAAGGTACTTTATTTTATTAGGTACTTTACTAATAAAGAATTTTTAGTTCCTTTGGCTTTACAAGCCATAACGTTACTAATGATCGATAAAGAGTGTTTTAAAATGATGACGTCGGTAGTAGACTCAGACTTTTGGAGCCAGAATAAGAGATAAAAGGCAGAGGTCAGTGCATGACATGTCCAGCTTGCACACCCAGCTGCCTGGTGACACGGCCTGGACTGCACCCATCATACCAAGAACAATAAATATTTATGGAAACTATGTGGCAGGAATGAGGGATGTTGGCCATCGCGTCCGTGTGGTTTGGTGCTCTAAAATACTAAAGATGGTTCTGCCCTCACCTCAACATCACCACTGGCTCAGCTGTTGCCCCAATGAAGCTTTTTATAAGCACGGAGTTTTTAAATGAGCTCACTGCCGCGGCGGACATGAGTCAGTAGATAAAATGGTGGGTAGAAAAGACAAAGATCTACATCGCCAAGCTCGTAACACAGATCACTTGAGGACAGCCTGCACGGCGATGACAGAAATAGAAGGTATTTTATTGTTAACGTGTGCAGTGACTGGACAGAAACTTAAAACGTTAAGAGGAGACAGGAGGACACTGCCAAGTACTTAGATATCACCTTTCTACTTAAGCGTGTCTGATGTAACTCTTGAATTGCGCTGCAGTCAAAGTGGAAGTAGATTCCATCCAACCGAGGTGACACTTTCAGTTTAATTTATTAAGTAGCCCCGGAACATAAATTTCTTTGCATTGATGCAAAAAGAAAAATAAAATAAAAACTCATCCACAATTACATCTTATGAGCTCTTTCCAGCTCAAACGATCACCATCCGAAGAGCACATGGTTTCCAGAAAGTCTTTTATAGCCCTACAGCAGGCTTTCTCAAAGGTCTGGCTCTAATAAGCTCGGGATTATGGTAGGAGGATGGGGCGGTTTGAAAAGTGGAGGCAGTTGTCTGTTATTTTGGTAGGCAAAATTAAAACAGGGGGCATCACCGTGGCCACAAAATCCTCATAATACCAGCACATCCTGTGGATTCTTTTTTTCCCCAACTTTTTTTTGGAAGTACCGATACTGGGGCCACTTTTTGTTCAGC
Organism: Pangasius macronema; assembly: GCA_037577455.1. Classification (NCBI taxonomy): domain Eukaryota; kingdom Metazoa; phylum Chordata; class Actinopteri; order Siluriformes; family Pangasiidae; genus Pangasius; species Pangasius macronema. The sequence continues at coordinate 17,212,624 of CM074964.1, read as the reverse complement.
AAAGCAAGATGCAGTTGGAGAGATACAGCCAGTGCATTGTTACTGAATGGGGCTACAATTCCTCAAGGATGATGACTAAATTAAAGAAATTATTAGAGTCACTATTTGGTATCACCTATAAACGAATGAAAAGAGAGAGAGAGTGTGTGTGTGTGTGTGTGTGTGTGTAGACCTGGGGGGACTTTGCTTGGTGAAATACATTCCTGTCATACAATCCAGAATGGTCCTGTTACAGCCTCTGACAGAAATACCACACAGTAATTTAATATTTGTAGAGGCTTTTCCTGAAACATAACATGATTATCAAGGTACAATTCAATAAAGGGTTTTTGAGATCAGAGGCTTTAGCCTTTCAGCTACTTTTTATATGACTTTGTTTTCGGAAATGAAAGCTTTCTGTAATTAGACAAGGCTACACGACTTAGCTATTCTAAGACTCCTGACAATTCCGTGCATTCGGAAAACAAAATCAATACAAAACCATAATGCAATTATCTTATGTTTCAACTCGAGTTCCACTTTGAGTCTGGCATTTCATTTGATAAATTATGGGTTACGGCCACTCCAAAACCTTGTCTGAATCGCAAAAGGGAAAAAAAAAAGAAAAGGATAAGCAGACTCAAAGTGCTTTGGTCTCTCCTTCAAGGCTCGCTTCAAAACTCACAGATCTCCACCAACATACTTCTCATATTAAAAGAAAACAAGTTACACAAATGAGACAGATGTTTCTTGTTTGTGATGACAGTTGCATTACTTCCCCCACCACCCTCCTCCATCCATTTTTTTTCCCCCATCGCAAAAAGCGCCAGGTTGTGCAATACACAAGCAAGGTCCTTACAATATGCGACCCAATACCAAGGACCTCGTCAAGCAATGACAACTGATTCATCGTAAAGGTCAAGTTTTTGGATGGCAAGCTGCATTTCCTCTCCGAAATCTCACCACCTTTCCCAGGTGAGTCAAACTCTTACTAAAGCGACACAAGCAAACGCATACCGAGGCATTTTTAAAATTCCAGGACAAAGTTATTAAAGTCCCCCAGAGACACAGCATCCATATCGTATTATGAAAGTGACTAGAGAAGCCTGTGCATGTACATAGCAAACAATACTTTTAATCCTCCGGTTCTTGACAACCCCATCCTGTTGGCTTTATTCCCAGGCAAGTGCCGGTGTGGAGTTTCTGTTTCTGTGGTAAAGAATGCAAACCTAAAAGACCTTAGTGCGCAGCCTCTCAAGAACATGGCAGAAAGTGGTAGGGTGAATAAGAGAGAGCGAGCCTGAATTTCACGCTTCCCTATTCCCATTCTTTTTGAAAAACATCCCATCGTGGGCGTCTCAAACAATCGTCGTGGAATTACAAGTCGAGGCGAGCCCCCGGATTTTGCTACGGCAGCCCCTCAATGTGTAGTATTGTTTCAGCACGAACCACAAGAATGCTTCCACAATGGCTCAACCATCAAGAATTGATATATGAAGCCTTTTCCAATCCATGTGCTTATGCTTTAGAAGCTAAATTTAAATCCGCATATCTGAACAGTGATGCAACTGTCAAATCTGGAAGAGTGTTGGAAAAGGAGGGGGTGGTAGGAGGTGAGACGGAGTCTTAGGACCCTGAGTACACAGGAAGACCAACAAGGGTTCTACAGAACAAAATTTGGTGGGGGTGTCAGCGGACTTTATAGGTGTCCCTGTACTGCTGTAAAGGTGGGATGTGACCTGTACAACCCAAGATCATGCCCTATGATTGAGAACACAGGTGTGGATAATCTTACAAAACTACTATCCAAGAGAAGGGAGAAGGGTAATAAAGAGAATGCTGGTAGGAGGTGATGATTCATAGGGCACTGAGTACACAGGAAGCCCAACAAGGTTCTACAGAACAAAAGTGTTTTGTCTGGGAATCCAAACTTCCTATGGGTGCCCATGTAAATCTGAAAGGTGGCATGTACCCTGTATAAACCAATACGCCCTGTGACTGAGAACGCAGGTATGAAAAATAGTAGTAGTAGTTTTTTACCCAAGAGAAGAGTGTAATACAGAATTATCATGTGAGGTGAGGAGGTTACCCTGGGCCCTGAGTAGACAAGAGGCCAAGGGTGTCCTACATGACAAAACTGTCCATGGTGAGGGGTGTTAGAGGACTGGAAGTTATAAAAACAACTCTGTAAATCTGTAAATGTGTGATGCAACCTACAGAACCCAGGATCAAGCTCTGATGAGAACACAGGTGTGGAAAACATTGTGAATTTTTTAAATCGAAAAACAGGCCAGAATACAGCATAGTGGTAGGTGGTGAGTGCCTGTAGTAGACAGGAAGCCGAGTCCAAAATTGTCCTTGATTTGAGCCTCTATAACCCTTCCAAGCGCCTATCAGTGCCCCTGTAAATCTGTAAAGAATGTATAATACAGGCATAATACAGAATAGTGGTGAGAGGTAAGATGGATTCTTTGGACCTTGAGTATACAAGAAGCCAAAGGGTGTCCTATCAGTGCTGCTGTAAATCAGTGAAGGTGGAATGCTACCTGTATAAACCAATATCATGCCCTGAAAGAGGATGGGAGTAGGAAGTGTGGGAGGGGGTTCTTAGAGCCCTGAGTAGACCAGAAGCGCAACAGGGTTCTACAGATCAAACTTCTCCATCCTGTGAGCTGTCAGGGGACCCACAGTTCTTTTAGGTGCCCCTGTAAATCTGTTGGGATTGGTTGGGAATGCGACCTGTACCCAACCCAACATCACGCCCGGCGATTGAGAACACAGGTGTGGAGGATATTACAAAATTGTTATCCAAGGGAAGGACATAATAAAGAAAATATGTATAGCACAAATCATTCACCCAGGATTTCTCCAGCCACCTGCACCATGAGTCCATGCTAGCTGGCGTCATTAGTTTGGACTTGGTTGCTCCGTGTTCACGTTATGGATGCTCGACCATCACGGTCAACACGGACACCTTGAACATCTGTTGGGATTCGAATCCTGCACCAGAGGAGACGGCCCGTGGAGGAAACGCATGTATCCCAAAACCGTAAGTGAAAAACATTGTCATAATAAGCCACGGTGAAACATGGCGCTCGTCACTGTTGGCTTCCCTGCTGTTAAACATCGCTGTTGCGCTGAGGGCGCTCATGCTCATGCTCATGCTGAAGCTGGCACAGGGCCACATGCTGACAGGGTGAGAAATGCACTGAGCAGGCCCTGTGGCTCTGTCTGCTTTTCTTACCATCACACCCATCGAAAATGATTTAGAAGGAAAATCCCATTCTTGATTTTAATAGTGCATCAGAGGATAACATTAAACAGTCTTATGATGCATGCACATGATGTAAAAGCAGACTCGCGTTAATATTTAATTACCTTGCGCTAGCAGATTTCGGTATTAGTTTGAAAGAGTGGAGCGTGCCAAAAAGCTCAAAAGAAACTTGAGCATCTCATCGAGGGCTAACAAAATGAGAAATTTAATGTCTTTAAGATGTTTTAGCTTTGCACGAAATGCTGGTGTGGTGATCTGGGTCACAGAATAGGTCCAGATAAACATTAAAAAGCGAAACACCAAATGACTAAATCTATATAAAAAGAGCATGCATGTTATAAAAGTAAGTAAGTATATCCCGATTGCTCTTCATGTCATGTGCAAAGAAGCGAAAGATAAACGAAAGCCGAGTTAAGAGGAGAACACAACACATTCCTTTAGCCGATCCAGTGTAAAGACAGCTTGCGTGTTCCTACAGTGCAGCCACGGTAGGTATGCACCTTCCCGAGTTCAGGCTTCACACGTTGCCATGGCACAGATGGCTAAAGGTTGGGAGGAGAGGAGGGGCTGCGAGATGTGGGCTTTTTGATTTATGACTCTGCGATATTTCATCGCAGCATAGCTGTCTCACTCCACAGGCTCGCTTTTCAACAAATCCCGAGCATGTTCGGCTTTGACTGGCGTACGGTATCAGATGCTTCCCTCAACCCTTCTCTAAAGCGCGAGGGGCTTATCTACACTTCATCTCCCACTGCGCTGACTTACTCCTGACACACTACTGACAGCACCATTAAGCTCAAACTGGGGTTCCACCCGCTAGCAATATTCATGGGCTTATCTAGCATTTGGTAATTGCTTCATGCCCCAGGTTTGGCCTTTTTGTCCTAATTGGGCGTCCCAGAGGTGCTGGTTAAAACAAGATGTGATCGGCCATGATCAAGACAAATGCCATCCTGGGGGAGAGATCGCACTGCTCTCAGTAGAAGCAAGCGTCAGAGAAGGCAAAGTGTTTGTTTTGGATTTGAATCAGCTCTACTGCGGCTAAAATTAAGGCCAGAAAAAGTCCAGAGCAGCCACGTGGACAATACTTTAGTCTACGCTGGATGACTAATGGCTTGTTCTATCTGATTGATGCACCATTTAAATAAGACTTTTGGGAACGTTAATGGAGAGCGTGCAATGAAACCTTATTGCGGTAGACCTGGACAGCATCAATCCTGCTTCGATCACACCTTTGAGGATATGCATTAAGTGCGCAAACAGCTGCACGAATTGAGAATGATGGGTGTGGGGGGCGGGATGATGATGGGGGACTGGTACTGGTTTACCAGTTTCTCACTTGGGGACGTGCTGTTATAGGAAAATAATCAATGACAGAGCGGTGTGATGAAGCAGAGTTACTGTTACCACTCAGAAGTTGATCATTTTCCAACAATTTTCCATTTTACCAACAATATGTCATACTTCGTATCTGTTTAGAGTTACTTTTAATGTTGCGGAATGCCCACAAAACAAGTGAGTAACTCAACAAGCGTACAAGAAAACGTAAAAGCGTAAACTCCTGTAGACTCTCCCGTGTCGAAAATAAGCTCTGACATTGGAGACTCCTTCCAAAAATGTCAAATAAATACCTCGTTGACTATATTAACAATAAAATATGTCTGTCAAACAAGTCCCTGTGCAAATTCTTACCATAGAAACGATAATGAGAATTTTAAAGCTGTGTCAAAACCGTAATGCACGATGAGTTCTCTTAAGGCTACATAAAGTAAGCATCTCATAAGCGTTTGTAGGACATCTACGTTCCTTGCAGGCCAAATCTTCACGCAGTGTTCACAAACGAGCATGGAGTCTTGTCACGTGAAGATAGCACAGCTGTGGAACTACGGCCAGCTGTGCTATCGTCACGTGAAAACTCTCCATGCTCGTTTATAGAAACGTGACTTCATGCGTGCCCATCCTGGCAGAGCTGTCATTGGGAGCAGCCTGTATTGCGATAGCGATGCTGATAACCAGGACGCGTGCAGGTGGTCGCCCCCACCTAGCAAGGAAAAAAAAACCCTGCAAAGAATACCAACCATTCCACACGCGGCATAATTAATCGCCTTCTGTGACTATTTAGCGCAAGTGCTTGCTGACAGATATCGTCCAAGACACTCGAGGAATGTGTAAAGGAACCCTGTACAGTCGACTCAATACATCCCAACCCCCACCGGTGGGGCTCAAACCGTGGTATGTGTCTCAAGGGGCTTTTCATTCGTTCTGTATATGGGATTTCCCCCTATTGTCAATCTCCGAACACATACCCCTAAGCGTGAATGGAGAGATTAAGTCCCCGTCCAGATGAAAACAGTTTTGAGTCAGTGAACATGAAGTTCTGGTGGAGGTGGAAAAATTCTTAAGGATGTGTCTTATGAATGTGTTAGGATCTTGGCTGTAATTTCTTATTTTTTTTTATAACGTGCAATTAACTTCGCTTCATTTTATATTACACCCTGATGTAGATAACATGACCTAGGCTCTACTGCTCCTCAATCCTACACAGTGCTACACAACGTAGTGAATGGAGATTTTGGATAAGACCCGGATGAACCCTTGGTAAACCTTGAGTAGAAGTTCCACCTCATCATAAGTCCCCCCCATGTTGGTGTTTTAATCCCGGACTGTAAATTTTGTTACAAAAATTGTTTAAAAAAATGTATATAATGTCCATCATTTTGCTAATCGACATATTTTAGACCCAAATGTTATTGTTTATTTTAACTCCTACACATGGACTAACCATTTACTTATTATAAGTGATATTTATAAAACCATCTAAACAATATAGATGTTTTTTTGTGTGAAATGGTTAAAAAGACTCCAGCGTATAGACCAGCGCGTATCTGGGCTTCTGAACTCATACTGTAAAGCTAAGACAAGGGTGTTACCTTCTCGATCCAGATCGCACGCCAAAATAAAACGTTTTCAAAATGAAATCATTGTACGTTTCGGCCGTGCTCGACAACATCCCGCTCTATTCAGAAATCACAGCTCGCCCATTTGTTATAATCGAACCCGAGAAGAAAAACAAGGTAAAAGGACGACACGCCGGATGACGGGCGATCCATCAACACCTCAGGGACGCAGTGTTGATCTAGAACCGGGGTTGTGCTCCAAAAGTATCCCTCGTCATCCATCACGGTCGAGCACAGCGTTACAGTGCGTATTGACGCTCTCTGTGCTTTTGACACAACCGACATGGATCAGCATGTTACATAGCTCGCGTCTGCTAGGCGTTTTAAAGTACCAGCGCTAACGCAAACACACCGCACGCTTGGATAAGCTCCAAAGCTGGGGGGTGAGGGTGGCTGTTTAAACATATAATTCAACCCAGAATTTTTTTTTGGACCTTCTAGCAGACAGCAATAACATTTCATCTTACAGTCAACAAATTTCATGGCTGATTGTATTCATGCACATCCTGAGATCAGAATATATCATCACACAGCGCCCTCTGCTGGCAGAAATATGGTTTCATAGCTTTATTTCCTTCATTCGTCATACATTCGTTGCGTCACACGAGCTCACGGTTAACGTTCCTGACCTACTAACGGCTGGAGCAGAAGCGTAAAACCTGGGCATGAGAGGTGGGGAAAATAAACCGATCCTGACCGCGTCCATCAGACAGACAGGAGTAAACAGTGTAAAGGCAAATTAAGGTATAAGTTTAATAATCTTTAAAAGAATGCATATACAGTACAAAGGACAGACTTCATACATAGCATTTGGTCTTACACTGAATGAAAAACAAAACAAAAACGAGTGATAAACGACAGGAAATCAGATCAACCTTGATCCACCTGGGCAACTCGTACACTAGTAAACATGGAGCCGTTAGGTCATCGAGGGGGGAAAGGAGAAGGTTGGATTTGATCTTTTATCACTATTTATTTATTTTTTGTGTGTGTGTTGCCCTTTAAATAAACAGGTGGACCAGTGTTTCGCTGGGATCCGGCCCATAAATGAAGAACACAAAAGTGACAACCATTAAAGGGGAGAAAAGAAGAAAAAAAAAAAAAAAGAGGAGGAGGAGGAGGAGGAGGAGGAGGGGGGCATTTTGGTAAAAACAAGTGGAGTCTACATCATGTTGTCAGCTTACATTATTATTAATTAAAGAAGTAGTTAACCTATGTAAAGGAAACCTGCGTTACAAGTTTTCTGAGAAAAAAAAAATGCTTCTGTGGTCCCTGGCAATGCATCAGGACACGCCGCTTGTTCTGCTAACACTGTTAAAAGTTCCCTGCGTGAGAAAACCCGATTCTTTGTGACGAGTCCTTTATAATCTGCTCTTATTTACATGGTTACTCTTTCAAAAACAGCCTGTGACATGGGGATATTGGCAAAGAAAGAGGATTTTTTTTTAATGTATTTTTTTTTCTTCAAGCACTTCTGGTGACGATCTAGTGTACAAGTAGAGGTTAGACGTTTTAACTCCAACTACACGGGAGGATTCGCGAAGCTACTCGCCTCTCATGCTAGTGGCTGCTCGCGCCCGCCCCCGCGCATCAGTGAGCAATCAGCCGTTAAAAACTTGGTTAAATGACAAAATCCACATCTCTGCGGTCCGGTTCGCCGTGAAGTAACACGTCTGAAACGTAAATCTTGATTAATCTAATCTAATGGTATGATGATACGGAGCTCAAAAACTGATCCAAGCCCTGTGAGTGCGCACGTGTGTGTGTGTGTTTGTGTGTGTGTAGGGTATTCTTTAGATTATATTCACTGCAGAGCAAAAAAAAAAATGCTTTAACTCACTTTTTTTTTTTTAGGCATTGCTTTTTTTTTTAAGAGTACAAAGCTGTTGGCCAGCCTTAGCAGAGGAAAGGAGGGGAGAGAGAAAGAAAAGGAGCGCTCATAGCAGCACGCATTTACGCTTCTTCTTGGGCTCAGGGGGTTCCAGGGCTGCCAAAATCGCCTCGTCAAATACATTCTTTAGGCCTTTCTGTGGACACAAAGCAGGGAAGAAATGGAGACTCAATGTGGGTCAACAGTGACGCAGACAAAAAAAAAAAAAAAGAGAGAGAGAGAGAGAGAGAAAATAAACCAGACAGCACTGGGATAATGTGAATGAAACACTGGATTTTGATGCAAAAACAAACAAACAAACACAAAAGGTTTTACATGCTTGAGGGTTCGGAAATGAAGGGAGGAGAGCGCATCATCATTAAGACATAAAACAAACAAAAACAGGCATAATCATAATCATAATCTCTCCCTTAACATCCAGATTTGCATATAAAGAGTTGCTGGCGTTGGATCTCGACATGCTAGTAAGTCATTCTGTGACAAAACAAAGTGGATGTGATACAAACAGAGCTCAGAGACACGTAAGGGCTGGTCAGGGGGATCCAAAAAAAAAAAAAAAAAAAAAACAAAGAGGAGAAAAAAAAAAAGCAACAAAAAAGGAACTGTGCTAAAATAAACTAACTACATGGTCACTGAATTAACACACATGATCTGTGAGGAGCGGTGAAAAAGCAATGCAGGACACTCGTGTGGTAGATCAGGGCAGATCAGGGTAGATCATTTCGGAAACAACAGCTTTCAAACACTGTCTCATAAATACTAAAACAAAAACCCTGTAGCCTAGACGTTCAGGATGAGCAGATTTCATGGGCGATTAGTCGTCTTGTTTTTTTTTTCCTTCATAGCACAAGTAGCTTAAACCCAACTCCTTAGAGTCCATGTGATGCACATGTTTAAGCCTAACGGTGCTGCAGTTGCCATGGCACCCCGATGATGTGCGCTTTTCGTTCCTTATCCCTCCGCCTGCCGCGCTACACACATCAACCACAGAACATTTTATTAGGTGGATTAATGAACAAGGACAGACATCATCAGCCTGAGGAACACGCAGTTACTCTTCATGGCCAGAAGTATGTAGACACCTGACCATCACCACCCATATGTGGTTCTTCCCCACATGTCTTTATACGCTGTAGCGTTACAGTTTCCCTTCACTGGAACAAACCTGCTCCAGCATGACGGTGCTCCTGTGCACAAAGCGAGCTCCATGAAGGCATGGTGTGTGAAGGTCGGAGTGGAAGAACTCGAGTGTCCTGCACAGAGCCCTGACCTCAACCCCACTGAACACACTGAGCACTTCCCTAGCAAAATGGCTTGTTATTTCATTATGCTAGCTACCGCTTTTTAGCCTCGGCGCGACCAAAACATGGCTGAGCCTGGATGGGACATGAGAGCGGTGGTCTAGGTGATTCATTTATGATTTGATGATCCACCCCTGTGACTACGAAAGCTACGAAAGCTACAAAAGCCTGCTGTATCAGCGGATACGAAAGAGCGCGAGCTCACGCAGATACGTGATGAAAACAAAAACCTGTGTTGTATCCCATATGTTAAAAAAACCAAAAACACATTATGTTATCAGAATTGATGACACACTCAAGATGGCGATTTTAGCTGACCTTTATTAATGACACAAATCATTTCACAAGATTATAAGTAAATCCCAAGACGGTGCAGCTGATCAATGGCACCTGACTGCAAGGTGTAGCCTTAATATTATGTTCAGAATTTAATTTCTATGATACAATGATTGCAGTAGAAAATAATACATTGAAATAAGGAATGGAGAGGGGGAAAAAAAGATAAAGACTTGAGCGCAGTGCGTTTGAGCTGCTTGATCAGTGTACCTCTTTGGCTCCGCCCACTCTCTCAGACAGCAGAAATGAAGAAACGAGAAAGCGGCCTAATCGGCGTTACAGGTTTACAACAAACTAAAAATAATGGTAGTAATAATAATAATAATAATAATAATAATAAATAATTCTCCACAACTGGAGAGGAGAAAACAACCTCCATTTAATACAAGAGGTGACGAAAATGGCAAAAGGAAGAAATCTTAAGACAAAATGATTGCACACACAGAGAGAGAGAGAGAGAGAGGAAAAAAAACAGACTTCAGTAATATGAAGCAAGAAACATAAGACAAGCTTCTTTTGTTAGCAATCAGGAGCAAGAGGTAAACTAGGAAGCAGCAAACATCTGGAGGAGAAGTTAGGCGTAATAGAGAGAGAGAGAGAGAGAGAGAGAGAGAACGAGACTTTAGAATATACAGCACTTCCGTTTTCGCTGCGTTTCGGGCGGTTCGAGAGCAGCTAGGATAGCTTCGTCAAATACATTCTTCAGACCTCTCTACAAAGACAGAGGAAGAAGGGGAAAGAATAAGCAGCAAGGTTAGCAGTTACAGCACACAGACGTTAGGAAAGAAAAGAAAGAAAAAAAAAAGATTGAACAGAAGAACAGTGTAGACAGATATAAGGAAAGTGCTAGACTACGGCAGCGGTGAGACGTAAGGAGCTGAAAGCCTCCTCTGTGAAGAGGAAGGAAACCCAAAGAACCGCAGGAGCACAGAATGTAAATGACGCGGAGGGGAACTTGTGTCAAAAGCTCTTGCACCATCGCCTGAGCAGCTCGTGAATTTGCAACGATTTGCATTTTTAACACGTATTAAATATAGCTCGAGGTCATTTCCAGATCTGGAAATGTGCAAAACTGGTGCTTATCAGAAGTATGTGAATGCATTTGACTGTAATGTTTTACAGTGATGTAGTTTTTTTTTAAGAAGTAGTTCTTTAGTATCCTTCCAGATCAGGAGCCATGAGAAACACTCTAATGACCAGCTCACTTCATGAATTATGCTGAGAAAAAAAAAAAAATCGTTGCTTCAAATTATGTTAAACATCAGGAGTGGACAAATCAAAGTCTACTGGGCAAGTAAAAGGTCTGACAAGTGACAAAGCGGGAACACTGTAGCTAATTAAGCTAATAATGTACGCAAATGAACGCATATATGATCACTTTCCCCTTCTAACAAAGTCTCAAAAGGAGAACGCTGTGACAAAAAGGCAGCAAGTCGACAGCCGAAGTTTTGGCTCGAGTCGTAGCGTTCTGTCCTCACATCTCATATAAAAGTCAGAATCTAGTGAGCGTATTATTATTTCTCTCGCCTCGATATGTTTAACCGCGAAGTGGTGTCAAATCACTCATCGGATTATGAACACTCATTTCACAGCAACATGGCTGCCGCATGTTAATCACTCAGTGAGGTGGCGCTTGGTTTAACTAAACAGCTGTAACTGTAGACTGGTTGCATGAATTTGGAGGGAAATCCTGTTAGCTACAATGCTACGAAGTTTAGGGGCGGAGTCACTGATAGAACTCAAATCGCTGTCTGGCAGGAACTGCAAGCTCGATCGAGCTGAAACTTGGTGTACTGCTAATCTGTAAGTGGATTCTGAACAGTGACATGGTGACTTAAACAAACATGGCTGCCGGCAACCAAACGGCATTTGAACGATCGTCAAAAAACCTCCTAAGTATCGGTGCGGTGACCCGCACGGTAAAGGAGGCTCACGAACCTGGGGCGTCTAGCGACGAACGTCGATATGACTACGAGCCCAAAGTGGTTTCAACATAGTGGAGCTTTACTGATTTCTTCCTCCTCCTCGTTTTTTGTGTGTGTGCGTACACAAGTGTTGGAGGTGCTGGATAAATGGAACACTATTATATTATTATTATTAGATAAAGATGGTTTTACATTCAGCCAGATTTCGACTCAGACAATATAGTTACCATAGCACACTTATTTATCTTTTGTTTAAAAAAAAACAAAACCTAATATCTTGGATGGAAACTCTTTCTCTCTCTCTCTCTCTCTCAGGGCTACTGATTTGTCCACCCCTGAATAAACAAATATACTCTGCCAATATGCACAACGATCCGAAACGAGCTCGGAGAGAAACCTCAGCAGTCTAAAAGTGAAGTAACTACATGACAAACACACCATGATGAAATGAACCAACTGTGTCTCTGAGCTTCTGTCCAAATTCTTCCACTTTGTTCATTGGCAGCGTTTTGGTTAAACTTACCTCGGAGCAGAAGTCGTGACGGGCGTCAATGAACAATCTGCACAATTTAAGTCTTAACAAGTCCTAACTCAAATCTAACAAAAAGCAACAATCTGCACAAATGTGATAAAAATAAATAAATAAATAAAATAAATCGAGCAACATGTGCTTGTGATTCGTTCAATGAATTTCATTAAATCGTACGGTCTGCAGAAATGCTAACAATTTAAAAAATGCTCGAAACTATCCAAGTAACTGAGCGATTTGGATTTCGTACTTTCTGAAGTAACGTGAGTCTTACCTGCGTGAGAGCAGAGCACTCCACGTACTTGACGGCCTTCAGGTCCCGGGCCAGCTTCTCGGCCGTCTCCGGAGTGATCGGCTTCTGTTTGTTCTTCGCGAGTTTCTCGATGGTGGACGGGTCGTCTCTCAGATCGATCTGCGTCCCCACGAGCAGGAAGGGCGTCTTCGGACAGTGGTGGGTGATCTCCGGTACCCACTGGGAACGAAACAGACGCTCGTCCATTAGAGAGGAGATAGACGAGAAGGATCAAGAGGAAATCACTGATGAGTGTTGAGACCAACCTTTTCTTTGACGTTTTCGAATGAGGAAGGGGAAACGACGGAGAAACAGACTAAGAAGACATCGGTTTGGGGGTAACTCAGAGGTCGTAATCTAAGTATTAGAAGGACTGGACAACCTTCTTCCACTATGTCCCAATTCTGCTTCTTGTGTTTGACGACGGTTCTACCTTCTCCACTTCTTAAAAACTCAGGCATCAATTTAGGTTCATTAGACAGGACATGACTTTTAAAAAAAAGTCTCCAGTTCCAGTCGAACTCTGACACCACTGACTCTGCTCACCACTGACCAAATGACTGGAACCTTTTCCACCAGAAAACTAGAAATGAAACTGCACTTAGATGTCTTTCGTTTTCGTTTGTTGAAGTTGTGTCAAGGACAACGTAGAAAGACAAAAGACATGCAGCACAAACGCTTTCACTCCCCAACCGTGACTCATTTTCAGTGAGCTGATAAAGACTTTCGTCACTATATGAACAACGATGAGAAATCACGTTGTCACGATGGGAGTATAAACTCAAGAACCTCACGTGACACGGACATCAGCACTTTCACTGCTGCTTTTACTGCTCGTCATACATGTGCTTGATTTTGTTATTATGTCAGAACTGGGAACACATCGCGTCACTAAAAACGACCGGACACGATATGTACCGCGATAGATAGGCTTGCTAACGAACTCACAGCAAATCAACTTTTAATTAAGACGCTGAACATGACATCTGTAAAAAGTGAAAGGATTCAGTACAAAGTTTTAATCAAATTCACTGCTCAAGGTTTTGAAGTACAAGAAATCTGCAACTACTCAAACGCATACTGTGACAATTTCACGACGTTGTCCGTCTGTAGCAGCAATCAGTCACCAATCTCCTCCCAAAAACCAGCCTACAGAGCAGGAGTAAAATACAGGAAAATGGGAAGTCGTTTTCAGGCATGTCGAGCTGGAGTACAGAGGCAGCGCTGGATACAAAGATATGATAGTAATAACGTGGTAAATTACAAGACTCTTTTTTGAGATATCGAAAATAGAGATTTTATTTTTCACATTTAAAATAAGAAAAACCAAAACATGTATTATAAATCTGCTTACTAATACTAATGAGCAGTTTTATTATTACTTACAACTTATCATTATTATTATTATTATTATTATTATTTACATGCAACACCACTGCATTGCTGGTAGTTTATACCGTGAGACATATAATGTATCATAGAAACGCCTTCAGGAATTGTGATATGATATTTCTGTCAGATCGCCCCGCCCCTAAGCCGTGCAGATTCTGCCATTTAATCAGAATCAGAAACCTGATTACAGGCGTTTCATCCTGGTGCTTTAATCTACGACTCGGAGAGACACTAGTGCACACTTTGCGAGGACGTTCAGGGCCGAGACAAATCAATAAGCCTTCTGTCCGTTCACAGCGGCTCTTCAAAGCTCAAACCACCTTCAGAGAGAATGCAACGGTTGTCTTATTCCTATACCGAAGATGCCGGCGCTCCTCCCATTCCTGTACGGATCGGCATCTCGGCCAACGACTTTATGTAGTTTAAATCTTCTGGATGTACTGTACCTGCAGTGTCGAACAGTCCCAGGGTGTAGGGTTCTCCACCAATCATAACCGTAACTGCATAGTTATCGAAGACCTGAAAACATCCACCAACATATATATATTTATTTATTTATCAGAATACAAGGAGGACACATTTAACAGGAATTGACTTTATGTAATGACACTATTTCCTTAAGGATATAAAAAAAAAGGCTGTTATAAATCTTATGTAATCTCACACACAAAATCTAAAATTCACTGAAAAAAATTTCAGTGATGCTTTTTGCACTCCGTACAGAAACATTTAAACGAGAGAGAGAGAGAGAGAGAGAGAGAGAGAGAGAGGGAGGGACGAGTGCTACTCACCGTTGGTACATATTCAGAGGGGAATTTGTTAGTTGTGTAGGAGATTAATAGGCAAGTTTTACCAACGGCGCCATCGCCAACGACAACGCACTTGATCGTCTGCATAACTGTGCTCTGTTTTTGTTTAACAGTCCACTCTTCTCATTCAAGATCTGGAAAACAGAAAGGGAGAAAATCAAAAATGAATGGTGAGGAGATGCACTTAACATTAAACATTAAATGACAATCGCTTAATGAAAGAAAGAAAGAAAGAAAGAAAGAAAGAAAGGAAAAAAAAAAGACAGAGACGTGAACCGAACATCGACTGCTGGTTTAAGCATGAATGAAACGACGCGATTCTTTCGTTAAACAAAAACATGAACCTGACGTGTACAACATCCTGTTCTCCTCGGCTCGTGGAAACACTCGTAGCGTGTAAACTGAACTCCAGAGCCTATAAATCGATACACATTTGGGTGACAAATTAAAAGAAAAGTAAACACTAGAGGCTTTGTTAGGCGATTTATTTTCCCGGCATTGGTTTGGTTTCACTTGAGCCCTATTCGGATTGGATTGCTTTATCATGGGGATGTCTAATCTTTATTTTAAAAAATAAATAAAATAAAAAAAATGCAACAATTTAAAAACACAATTCATAATCACTGAGTATCAAAAAGTATCCGTTTTTCATTTCATGATTTGAGAAATGTTTAATATCTGGGGAGGGCCATCGATGCGTGTGCTACGAGATTAAATACGGCAAGCAGTCAAACGTCTTTCTTTTCCGAGACGCGAGGCGACATCCACATCGAAAAGCGCGGACGTGTGCATCCATACTTAAAAGATCACACGAGTGCCGAGTTTGGTGAAAAGGTAATTCTGCCTGGAATTTTCTCAAAGGAGGATGGAGGAAAACGCAGGCGTGGGCCGTCCCGCTGGAAATAAAAATCACGTGTAAAACGTGAAGGACGAAATGAGCCCAGAACCTCATATAATATTAATCCTGTCCAGATAGGGCTTTAGAGGAACTGCGAATCATTATCATAATGGGCGTGGCCTTTTCAGGATGGCTCCGCCCCCACTTCAAGGGCTCACTGAATGTTTTTTTTTTTTTTGGAATGGTGTAAAATCATCATCAACTGCTGATCATCATCATGACCTTCATGTTCATCAGATCTCACCCCAGCTGAACCGAACACTTCTGGAAGGTTTTAGAGTGACATGTTTGATAACGTTCTCCTCCTCCTCCACCACCATCATCATCATCATCATCATCATCATCGTCAAAACACCAACTGAGGCGTGAAGAATCAACACTGAGGAGCGCTGAAGCTGTTGTGGTTCTGCTGTTTCCTTGTCTAATGATGTAGGTGAGTACAACTAGTTTTCTCAGAGCCCTGGAAGACTTTTTTTTTTTACAGACTTTATCATGATTAAGACACAACAGCTGTAGTTTCACGCTACTGTTGGATAAACTGCTTGACAGTCACACGATGAAGACGTGAGACAGGAACGGACGAAGAACCCTGAAAAACTGCTGCAGGCTTTTCACCAAACACACAGCACGCACTAGCCAAGGGTGTGTAACGCTGCACCCCAGGCTTGTGCTTTGCATGAAGCTCGTCTCGAAAATGATTTCATGACCAACGGAATGAGTGCAGACGTCAAAATCAGAGACGGTAAAACGTGGACATGGAACAGGACGTGGACAGATGGCAGTATACAAGACCTGATAGCTAGATTATTTTACAGATCTGCTCCAGCAATACTATAACCTTACGATAACGCTAGCAAGTGATGAGTGACGCGTGTAGTGTGTCCATTGTGGGCGTGGCCTTGTTCAGTGTTTCCTTTTGTTAGTTCTGATAAAACATAGCCATATACATATTCTAACTCTTACTAGTTAAACACTAATTAAATAACGCACTAATCAATGTGATTTACAGGTTACGAGTTCGGCTTCGTAGTAGTTTCGTTAAAAGGTTAGCAAAACTGTCCTAGCTACCGACATTCACCAAACGTACAGACGATCTCTGCGACTATCCTCCAAATATCTCTACACATTTAGTCGATTTAGGCTGATTATGACAGGATAGGATGAAACCACGGTCATGAGGTTTTTTCCCCCCATTTTTGAGCATCAAAGAGTAAACGATGGATAAACAGGAACTAAAGTTGCGAGTGGGGACCTGATGAAATAGGGCCTTTCACACTGCGGAAACTTTTTCATAGCACCTGAACTAATTGTGGAACTACCCACTTTTTGGCGGTTTCGTACCTCAGGAACTGGGTGCGATTTTAGTACCGGACTGCCTTTTTCGAGAACCAAATTAGCTCCTACTCCGGAGCAGGGTCTCGCCAGCACGACTGGTACTATCCGTGATGTAAGTAGACGTTGATTGGCTAAACGCATATGATTTAAAACACTGTGTAAACAAACTGTAATGTCAACTTGTTTCCATATTAAGTATGGAGAACAGCGACAGATGGACGGACGCTGAAGTGCAACATGGCTCCCATCACAGCGTCCTCCATCCTCCAGTTGTTTACGCTGTTCTTTGTTTCCGTCGTTGAACGCCGCGCACAAATGACGTTGCTGTCGACCGGCTCACGTCACTTCCTAGTGCCCGCTGTCGGTGAGAATGCAACCCTTTAAATGGTACTGGGAAACAGTTCGTGTAAAATCGCCCAGTACTTTAGTACTGTACATTTAGTTCTGGAACTAAAGCGGTGAGAAAGGCCCTCATCTCTGTAGGCTTGGTCTGAGGAATCATCTGAGTCGACTGTTTGGATTTCTGCTTTATTGAATCATACCAAATTTGCATAGAAAATCTCAGCTCACGTGTTGCTGCTGCTGCTGAAATCACGGCTCACTGAAAACGAAGGGGAACGTAGAAGACCCTCAAAAACTAACTGATCACAGCGTAAAAGTAAGAGCTGTGTAAGGTTTTGTTCTGGTACCTTGTTTAAACATTTCCATTTGTGGAACTAACGACCCTTGTAAATGGATAGATTATGAAATATTAATGTCACACTGTGACGTCTTGATTTGAAGCCCATACTTAAGTCGGGCTGCAGAATATACAACGTTAAAGTCAGTCGTGATTGAAGATGTTGAGGTTCTCTTTGGGAGTGACGAGGTTGGACAGGATTAGGAACGAGTACATCAGAGGGACAGCTCNGATAGGGATAGGTGGAGAGTGATGATTCGCTGTGGAGACCCCTGAAGGGAAAAGCCGAAAGAAGAAGAAGAAGAAAGTCAGTCGTGGCGTGAGTATTTATCAGAAGTCACATGATTAAGTAGAAATAAACCCGGTCAGTATTTAATCTCATTAAGAGCTTGCAGTGTGTTTTAATCACATGATGTTTATATATATATATATGATATTATGATGTATGGCTCAGCTCCTCTACACCCAGTCAGACAGATCACAGTAAATCTTTCACAATTTCCTGAGCTTCTGTCACATTATAAAGTAATTCTGAATCAATACAGAACAAACAGCAGACTACAGAGTGGCCGTTCCCTCCTACTCGGCTTGATTGTAGGTCACTGCAGCTTTAAGCTCAGGAATAACGTCATCTGTTCAGCTGCGACCGTGCACACACTCTCAGAAACGACAACACGAGCACGGACCCGAGGCTGTAACAGGCACGGAGAGGCAGAGACGGCGCATCAGATGCGATTCCTGACTCTCTCTCTCTCTCTCTCTCTGTATAAGAGGAAGCTCTACGTCTCTGCTGGGTTTTCTTTTGCCTCACTTCTTGTGCGTGTGTGTGTGTGTGTGTGTGTGTGAGTGAGAGAAAGAGAGAGAAGATGCAGAACCACAGATGCAGCGGGGCAGGGAGGGACGTCCGTTTCCTTCCAGCAATCTGCGGAAGTCGGGTTTGACCTCGTCCCGCTATTTTGGTGGAGTCCGCCCAAGTGAGCTCTCTTTCACTCGCTCGGGAGGGTATTGTTATCAGGCGACCGCCTCGGCGGCGTAAAAATCAGGATGTGCGACAGTCGCGGTTCTAGAAACTTGCATCCTGGGTATTTCAGCACTCTTCTTTAGAGACTCTTGTAGTCTCTCATCTGAGGAGGAGTCAAATTTGAGTGTTAAAGAGAACTCAAAACTCAAACTGCTGGAGTCTCGGCACCTGGGAAAAGGGCCGGATTTAGATCACGCTCCAGAGGAAATCTGGACGCGGCGAATCGAGATGAACCCGAGCATCTGTGCCAGAAACAGGACGCTCTTAGAGCGGGTTACACTGTTTACACGACGATAAACACAAGACATTCACATTCTGCAGACAGACAGATTCACAAGATTCACTGGAAGACTGCTTTTTTTCCCCCTAAAACAGCCCTCTCTCTCTCTCTCTCTCTAATTCACAACTCAGGCTTGCTTTTTGCTTAAATAAATATCCAAAACACACAAGACTAGAAAACACATCTGTCTACCTACATCCTTCATCCTTTCTGCTGATGTCTCCTTTATTTAAAAAAAAAAAAAAAAAAATCTTATAAATATGCCGTGGTGTTATCTGGAGTAACACACAACCTGCTTTAGGTTTATCAATCAGGACCTCGGGATCGTTTCTGTACTAAACATCAGCGTTATACGCCGCCGAAGCACTGAACACAGAGTATTAGATGAAATATAATTATTATTATACTACAATAAATAATAACAAAAACAAGGCTATCGAGCTACAGTTAAGTCTCCAATAGTTCAGAAAGTGCAACAAACCTGAGACAGAAATATTTATCGGCTGCATCATCAAGACTCCAGGATAAATTTACATTAATGGGTGTAAATATTTCTATAAATAAAAAGGCAAAAAATATCCTGATTTTTATTTATTTTATTTATATTTATTTATTTTGGGGTCCAGATTTCTGCGATCAATTTTGCAATCTGGATTCAGAAAATTATATTAAATATAATATATTAAATATTAATAACTGTGGAATTAAATGTACAATAATGATTTAAATATTTCTATAAATCAGAAATAACTAAATAAGGTGGGAAAAAATTTCCTGTTTTTTATTTATTTGGTCCAGATGTTTAAATACTTTAATAACCATAAAAATCTATTTACAATAATGACTACATTTAATAATAACTGGGTGAGGTAAATAAATAAATAAATACTTTTTATTTTGATCCAGATGTTTTTAGGGCAGTGTCCAGGTTTACAATCTGCATTCTGTAAATTATAATAAATATTTAAATAAAAATTTAAACACACATCCCATAACAGCCAGTACTTTTTTTTGGATAAATTTTCTTTTCGAGTAAAGACAAAGGACAACGTTTACTAACTGAGATCACAATCTATAGATTGATTTTACTAAATTAAGCCTACTAACAGACTTTATTTTGATATAAAAACTGAGATTTTTCCCAGTGAGAAATTAATTTTTATTAAGATTAGCATCATGAGGAGGAGGATGAGGAGGATGATTTGGGAGGCTAACTTTGTTTCACTGGTTAGCTACCTAACTTTGTCAGCATCAATTAGTATCAAAATATACCAAAAATACTGTAATTAAGTAAATAATAAATTATAAGCTAATAAATTGGGTTACATGAAGCACTAAGGCTAGTTCTCCGAATTCAACCGGTAAGGCTAGTTAGGTTAGATAGCTAGCCTCTTAGCTTGTTAGCATGTTAGCATTTGACAGAAATGCCTGCTCACTTCCAATATAATGATGTCACACTGGAGGATAATCAAAAATCAGGTACTTCAAGAGATGTTTATATTTATACCTCACAAATAATCACCATGGCGTGTGACTTTTTTAAATAATAATTTTTAAAAAAACGCAAAGCTCTTATTTTCTCACCGGTTACCATAAACTCGTTAGCATTGCTGCTAACTTTTAACGGATGTCATTTGAGATGCTTTTGTTAAGACGAAAACCAGTCATTCACACCTTCTTCGTGCACCACACAATTTTTCTAAGATGTTACACTTACAGCAGGATCTATATCGTTACCCAGACATTGAAAGAAACGAAGAAATTAGAAATATAAATGCTTGATTTCAGCTCCACTTACCGTATTCCGCTCTGTTTGTTTCTCTGCGCCGGGCGTTGGCAGCTCGGGCACGGGGTTTCCCAGGCATAAGAGCAGGGGCACGCGCCCTCAGCGGAACAGCGCCATTTTACTCAGCAGAAATATTAAACACAATAAAACCACTGTACCTGAGCATCTGTATAGTTACACCTCATACCACTTCAGTATCACTGTATATACATGCATAATTTTTATGTTTTTTATGTGCACTTGTACATATACGTAAATTTTTATGTAATTTTATATTTGACTTGAAGTACTTAATAACTGCACACACACACACACGTCCTATCTATCTATCTATCTATCTATCTATCTATCTATCTGTCTGTCATATTTTTTAAAACATATTTATAAATATATATTTAATTAAATATATTGTTATATTTTCCAGTACTAAAGTCACTCACTAGGTCACAAACTACGAATACCATCAGGAACACCCAAAACTCTGTTGGGGAGGGTTTTTTTTTGTTGTTTGTTTGTTTGTTTGTTTTTGTGTGTAAGTGCTAACTTAAGTACATTATGAAGAGGTAAGTCTTTAGACGTCGTTTTGCCAGTGACTCAGCTGTTCGGACTTCTAGGGGAAGTTCATTCCACCACCTTGGTGCCAGAACCGAGAAGAGTCTCGATGCATGCCTTCCTTGTACACTGAGAGATAGAGGGACCAGTCAAGCAGCGCTAGAGGACCGGAGGGAGCGTGGTGCCACACGAGGTGTGATAAGAGCTTTGAGATAAGTGGGTGCTGGTCCGTTGATGAGAGTGGTTCCATGGTTGATGAGAGCAGGTCTCTGGTTGATGAGAGCAGGTCTGTGGTAGATGAGAGCAGGTCTCTGGTTGATGAGAACAGGTCTGTGGTTGATGAGAACAGGTCTGTGGTAGATGAGAGCAGTTCTGTGGTAGATGAGAGCAGTTCTGTGGCAGATGAGAGCAGGTCTGTGGTAGATGAGAGCGGTTCTGTGGTAGATGAGAGCAGTTCTGTGGTTGATGAGAGCAGGTCTGTGGTAGATGAGAGCAGTTCTGTGGTAGATGAGAGCGGTTCTGTGGTAGTTGAGAGCAGTTATATGGTAGATGAGAGCAGTTCTGTGGTTGATGAGAGCAGTTCTCTGGTTGATGAGAACAGGTCTGTGGTTGATGAGAACAGGTCTGTGGTAGATGAGAGTGGTTCTGTGGTAGATGAGAGCGGTTCTGTGGTTGATGAGAGCAGGTCTGTGGTAGATGAGAGTGGTTCTGTGGTAGATGAGAGTGGTTCTGTGGTAGAT
This sequence comes from Pangasius macronema, assembly GCA_037577455.1. Lineage (NCBI taxonomy): Eukaryota > Metazoa > Chordata > Actinopteri > Siluriformes > Pangasiidae > Pangasius > Pangasius macronema. Next base: position 17,190,648 of record CM074964.1, on the reverse strand, counting down.
GAGAGTGGTTCTGTGGTAGATGAGAGCAGTTATATGGTAGATGAGAGCAGGTCTGTGGTAGATGAGAGCAGTTATGTGGTAGATGAGAGCAGTTCTGTGGTAGATGAGAGCAGGTCTGTGGTAGATGAGAGCAGTTCTGTGGTAGATGAGAGCAGTTCTGTGGTAGATGAGAGCAGTTCTGTGGTTGATGAGAGAGGTCGGAGGAGAATGACCAGACTGTGTCAAAATGAGGAAGGCTATGGTAACTTAGATAACCACTCTTTACAGCAGTGGTGTGCAGAAAAGCATCTCAGAATGCACAAGCCTTTTTCCAGCTGGAACCAGGTCTGTTGTGAGTGAAAATCTCAGGATTTCTGAAATACTCAAAGCGCCTGGCACCAACATCCACGCCACTGAGATCACACTTTTTCCCTGTTCTGATGTTTGATGTGAACATTAACCTTGACCTGCATCTGCATGATTTTATATGTAGCACTGCTGACACATGATTGGCTGATTGGATAATGAATACAATTATTATTATTATTATTATTATTATTATTATTATTATTACAATTCTTCTCTCGTTGTATTCAACTCGCCAGAAGGTGGCAGTAGAGCGTTTTTCTTTTTCTTTTCTTCTTTTCTTTCTTTCTTTTTTTTTAAACTCGTGCCAAATTAAAAGTCGTTTAATAATTTCAAAATTATTTGGGCGGTTACTTTTTTTTTTTGGTTAAAAGTATACCATATCATTTCCTTTTTACAGTCTGATATTTAAAAAAAAAGTATTATATTGATTGTATTATACATGTGATGGATAGAGAAAATATACTGTATACACGTTTTAAGAGCGGAGTCGACAGTGCACTGGACTTCGGTGCTAGTGTACTGGACCACTCGAAATCGCTGTCTCTCCACCTCTTCACCTCTTCACCTCAGGGGCTGGAGTGTAAAATCAGTCTGAAAACTACACATTTCATGAGCGATTTTACAGTGAGACGCTACTACATGTGAGCAGGAGGCTTTGTGGAGCTGTAAGTATGCACTCTGTGGTGTTATGAGGTTGTTTTTGAGGCACATTAAGGCACTCTGGCTCAGCATGCACACACACTTCTCTACTCAATAGCATGAGAAAGGCAGAGTTGTGTACTGATTTCACATCTATCGTCTGTGTCCTTTAGAGGAAACGAACTGTTACTAAACATACAGCTAATTGAAAGAATAACCTGTTTATTACTTCACCACAGCTCCACCATCATCATCATCATCATCACCACCACCACCATAAAGCCTCATCATGACCTCCTGGGATCAAAGAATTTCCTCTTTTTTATTGAGTCCAACTCAGTTTTTGTCCTGCACCACCTCTGAGAGTTTTTTAGCTGAACTTCTTGACAAACTGAGGGATGACAAAGCAAATGACAGCAAGAAGGTAAGTCAAAAACACAGGGATAATAACATTATTATTATTATTATTATTATTATTATTATTATTATTATTATTAAGACACCTACTATTGACTCTTTTTCTACATGGTTTTAAATATTCATTATCAGGGTGACATCCCAAATTTAAAAATCTTAAAAGGTCGTGTTTTACAACACGCTGCAGATGTTTGTATCCTCATGTGCTCTGAGTGACAAGAAGCAAAAGGTGATTAGATTAGATTAGATTAGATATTTGGATATAGCAAAAGTAAGCGTGTCTGAATATGTGCCTTAGGTTTCCATTTTGGACTGATTACAACATTCGATATGGTGAAGGTACAGTAATTGGACGTGCTTGCGTAATTCATTCAGACCGTTAGCATCGTAAGTGATGTAACGAAACAAAACCTGCGTATTGGGATGGAACAAAATTAAACATGACTAAGTGAGTGAGAATAAGTGAAACTGGTGTGACTCACTAGTGACTTTCCTTATCCTGCTGTTAGCTGTGCTGTCAGAGTCAGGGAGCTCTCTGTAGCCTGTGTGATTTTGAATCCTGCATTCTCCACCACCGAACATCACGTCAGAGTGATTCATTTTAAATATCTGTTACACCACATGTAGTATAAGCCATATATTATTATGAATAGCCTGCTACGATGAATTTTCTGCAATCTGTTGAACAAATTGTTCGATATACAGACGTTTTGAGAGCCTCATATCGTAAACAATATTTACATACAATACATATCTTCCAGTAGGTTTAAAATGAACAACACACACAACTGAACTGGAACTAAACACAAACACACACACACACACTCATTCAACTTCACACATTCATTAAGTTATTACAAACAAGTTGGCTTGTTCTTCTGTTTACATTGTACATTATACTACTGCTGCTCTGCTCGGTTCTTGTAAATTTGCACATTGCACTGTATATAGATATATATACAGTAGGTTACGGGTTGCTGCTATTGTGTGTTTGTGTACTTGTCCTGTACATTACTTGTCCTGCGCTGTCTCGTGTTGTCTGTTCTGCACTGTTTTGTGTTGCGCTGTTTGCACTAGGTTGCACACGATGCACTTTATGTGG
>CM074964.1:17175581-17188042 GCA_037577455.1 Pangasius macronema | reverse complement strand
TGTAATGTATTCCACAACTAAGCAGCAAACACAACATCATTAGAAAAAGTTGTGAAACTGAAAATCAGAAGCCAAAGTTTTTTGCCACAGGTATAGCAGAAATGTCAGGAAGAACAGAGAGGATTACAAGCTGCTTAGATGATCTCTAAAAGGTTAGGAGCTTTTTTAAATACATAGGTAAATCGTGAGAATTAACTTTTTGATATGTTCCGTGAAAATCCAATGCTCTTGGCCACCTCTGATTGTGACCAGTAAGTGGAGAAAGCATAACAATAACCAATATCATGATACATAAAGCTGAAGTCTTAGATTGTTTAAAAACTTTGAGCTTTATATAGGAATATGACTAATTTATTCGTCTTTTTTTTTGCTAGATGCTCATGCTGTCTGCATTATTGGAGCATCCCACCGTCCTTTGCCTGACCACGTCAGCGGGAGAGGAGACAGCGCAGGAGCTCGTGTCAATTCTCAACTTTACTCCGCCGAAATCCGTCAGTCTAAAGTGCCACCTCATGCTGGCTATCACCAATGTTTTGATATGCACATTGTGCTTGGCCAACCGAACGAAAGTCGCTGAGGACTATTTGAACTTTCTGTTTACGTTGATTCAGGACACAAACGATAACGCGGGTGGTCCGACTCTCCACTCTATCCGAGCCACGGCTTGCGAGTGTCTTAAGGAAATGGAGAACTGCCAACCGGGCCTTCTGTCACAAAAGCTAGAGGCTCTTTATTATTTTAAGCAGCAGGAAACCACCGTTCTGCATCAGTCGTACTGCACCCTCTATACACAGGCTCTCAAGAACGCAATCCAGCTTTTGACCCAACAAAAAGATGTGGATAATGCTAAGCTTAGGAGTGTCTTAGCCGGAAATGAAGGCTTTGCGTGGAAATCTGCCAAGTTTGGAAAGTCCATGCTGTCTATAAACATGGCGCAAGTTCCCCAGCTGCCGACGACGTTGGATTTCAAAGAGCTGAAGTCCATAATGTCCTTGCTCTTGGAGGAGTCCTACTTGATGACATCTCCCTCGCAGGCCGCCTTGCTCCGAGGACTTGTAGAGATGGTGGCGATGGTACCAGGCATCTCTCCGGCCATATTCAAGTGTCAGTTGCTCAGGCTTTTCGGTACAACCGAGGTGGAGCTGATGCACGCCACACTGTTTATGAAAGGCACGTTCACTGATAGCCTCTTCACTGCCGAGGACGAACATTTCTTGCTCAAGCGTCTTGTAGGAATGGCGCAACATCCCCTACTGAGAACTCCAGAGAAGCTCTTTTACATGGACTGCATTCTTCACTTTCCCGAGAACAGACCGATCTCTAGCAGTGGAGAGGAGTGCTTGCCTGTCCTCATCACGCCTCAGCTTACTCTATCCCTCTTCCCTACTGTGTTCAACGACAGCACCACGATGCTTTGTAGACTAAACCTTCTCTGCCTGGTACACCTCGAGGCAAATGAGGAAGAGGATGGCCAAGGTCTGGGGTATTTGATCAATGTTGTGATGGCTCTGCTCAGAATTGTAGACAATCAGGGCAGCAGGGAAATGGTAGTGACATCTTTCAAAGCGATTTTCATTTTCCTCCTGCACTTCAATCACATGGAGAACCTTTCCGAGAAACTTGTCCACCGGTTACGTGAGCTGTATTCCAGAAACTGTCACCTTGCGCCAAATCTGATCAATCTCACTGATCAAATCCAGGAGCGCTTAGAGGATTCGCTTTGGTCTGTCCGGTTGTTGAAAGCTCTTCAAATGTGCATTGTGGAAATGCCTCCTTTGCAACTGACCCTTCAGAGTTTGGGTTGGCATCTTAAAATCTTGGCTCGAGTGGCACAGGAGAGTCAGATCACCCAGAGAAGTACCATCTGCTTCCTTCTCGACATCCTTGTCAATTCCAACCTTTGTGAAAGGAGGAGCTGGCACGTCGGCACTGCCATTCTCGCTGTGTGCCGCAACTTGCTCCAGCACCCGACGCTGAATCAGATGTTCATTGAACTGGCAGATCTCCTGCAGCACATGTCCAGACACTATGAGGACACAGACATTCAAGACCATGCTCGGTTCTACTACACCCTTCTTACCAACTTGTCCTGGGAAAAACTTGCTGGCATCCTCGCCAAAGCCCCCATCGGAGGACAGGCAAAAGTCCGATCATTGTCAGCCATCACTGCAAGTGAAGAACTTGGCAGTTGTTTGACAGTTCTTCAGACTGAGAGTTGTGTCCTTCAGCTTACAAAAATTCACAAAAATGGCTCTCAGGATGAAGTTCCAAGTACAGAAGTCCTGATTGAGAAGGACTTGTATGAGGTTTACCAAGAGCAACTCAAAACCCCAGGCTTTGCCTCAGAGGTCACTTTGAGGTACAACCTGACTCGCACAAATGCCGCGGATCCTAGATTCGATCGGATCTTCACCATATGCCTGCATTTTGACGTCAACACGTCGCACTACGCAAAAGTGAATGACATCTATGTACCGTGCCTTTTCAGAGACAGGAAGCCGCATCAAGTCAGCGTGACGCTGAAGCCGTATCACCCGTACCCAACGAGTTTACAGGTGAGCGCCATTTTCACCACGGAAGACGGCCAGTCTTGGCAAACTCATCTCCCCGATGTTAAAGTGTCGTTCCCTGAGATATTTCTGCCCGTGCCTTTACCGCTAGGTACATCACCTCAGCACAAAGAGGATGTGTTTGATCGGATTTGGGACGCTATATCCTCAGGGGAACCTAGCACTTCAGAGACGAGCCTGTTTTGTTTTAAGAGCGGAAGTGACACTCTAGTGGATCTGATTACGAAGAATTTCCAGGGCTATGTGATTTCACAGGAACTAAATGTGTGGAAGGTCCTGTTTTTCCTTCCACCTCTTTTTCACGTTTTATTGACGATCAGAGAGGGTGAGGACGCTGTTCAAGTCAGCATTGCAACAGATAACTGGGAACTGCTGCCTCATGTCAACTCCTACTTACAAAACATAACAGCACAGTGTAACACAACAACTGATGACAGCTGATGAGTTGAGGACCCGTTCTGTCATCAGTGAGAACGCTGTTAGGTGTTGAATTTTAATTGAATTAACTGAATATGCATTTTTATCATGTTTGTATTACAATTGATTGCATTGAATTATATTTTGATGTGTTTGCTTCAAAGGTAGCTACATACAAAACTATGTAAAGTTCAGAATTATATATATTGAAGTAAAAAAATTAAACTGCTTTAATAAAATATAATCACACAGCTGCATTTTTATTATTTTTAAATTACAAAGATTTTCAACCAGCAATGTTGTAATATGTGAATATATGTATATGACCTTTTACACACAGTAACCACAGCTTAGAACTGTGAAACTGAAAAGGAAAAAAATTATCTTACAAAATGTTACAAAGCACTGACACTGGAGACTCCTTCCACAGAATATGAAATAAACATCTCCTTACAGAACGTTTGACACTTTCTGACCAATCAGAATCGAGACCTCCACAATGCTGAACACTGCCATGACCAAATCCATCCCAGTCACGTCTGAGAAAACCAAAATGGCTTCTTTCATGACCACATTATAAAGCAGTCCCTTATCACTGCACACTAATGCTGATATTATAATTATAATCTGAATTATTAGATCATTCAAGTGGCCATGTAAACAGCATGGTATGATCATTTAGATCAAATTAGGCTTATAATAGAGTCTGGATTGGATTTTTGTTTAAAATCAGGTTATTTGGTGCATGTATACTGTTAAGCTGGCTTGACACTCTAAAGATCTTTTCAAAACTTGAGGCGGCTCAAAGAAAGGCAGCATTGTGTGCAATTGGAAACCACAAACCCCTGAAATAAACAATAAAGCACGTCCGTGCTGATTACTTCATTTTCTGTAAATGTGTTTAAATTGACAGTCTTCATTTCGATTTATTGCAGTTATCAGATTATGTTGTACATGTAAACACACTCTGTCTGGTCAGTTTGGCAGACCCTCGAAGTTTGGTTCTGCGCTGGCCGGAAGAGCGGTTCGGCTGTTCAGGAGTTTGTCCATGACACTGATTTCAGCTTCCCGTTTTTCAGCATCTTCTAGCGGAGTCCAGGACATGTCGTACTGCAGCTTGTAAGCGCCGAGGAACTTGTGTGGACAGCTAGGACCCCATTCCTTTAAACAAAACAAAGAAACAACAAAAAAAAAGACTGTTATAAAGATGAACGTGTACTTTCACGCACTGATGGACACGTTCAGTATTTCTGTAACAGTATTCCATACTCCGTTCATCAGTTTTCCATTTCATAGGGATCTATAATGCACCGGACACCGCAGCTCGGTTCTAACGTTGTTGCCGTTTCCACTGCCATACGAGCCACGCCTTATCGAAAAACCTGTGCTGAATCTGAGTATCCTTCTAACTCAAGTACCACATGATGAATCTACTGAAGAATATTCTTATTATATTAATTAATGATTTATATGAAGATCACGGTTCTCTCATACAAAACTCACTACACCATATTTCCACTTTCATTCCTACAAATACCGTTTGAGCCACGCCAGGACGAGTGGGCGGAGCTAAATCAGTTCATGTTGTTTAAACAGTCACGCAGACATCCTGATTAACGCCTCTGGCTAGAACCACTTCTAATCAACAAAGAAACCATCGAAGTTTAATATTTTCCTTCTTTGTGATCTGAGTAAAAATCCACCATCTTCTAGTTGGGACAAAATGGCTTCTAGGTCACTATGTTTGCTCCCTACATAGGATACAGCCTTATATAGTGCCCTAATGAGTAGTCTAGAAACACATTTGATTTGAATCAGGGACAGCAAATGCAAAACTGATAATATTTTCATTAAAGATTAAAGTATTGGCACCCTTGGCTGTGTTTGGGACCATGAACGACCAGCGAATATTCGCACCTTTTTTTATTTAACATAAAATTGCATTTTAATGTCAAATGAGAGACGCCAGGATTCATTTCAGAATCGTTTATTTGTATTGTGTGTATTATTTCACTACTTGTGCATGTCAAGCCACCGCTCTATAACCTCCAGAGAAGCTCCGCGCCTACATTCATGACTTTATGCGAGTTACGTGAATCCGCCACTCAGGGATGATACGGATAGCTGTCAAACAGACTCTGAGCCTAAAGAAGGTCTTGTTAATTTGTCTCTATGGCTATTAATTGAAACTGAGTAACAGCACCATGAACAGTTTACCTCCGGGGAGAGTATAGAGAAGTACCGCTGGCCAGATTCACGCATGTACAGGTAGTACATGTTTCCTGGCTTCTTCACAACATTGCAGGCTGCATGGTGGAGATCAGCATCCCTCTTCGCGTCCTCTAACACCTGAAACAAAATATATTTAATGATTATTCACTCTTTAAAACATATTATTGGTCTGTATTATACAAAAACACAGCACTAATGTACAAAACCATATGTACAGGAAAGCAATTAAGGAATTTTTTATATCTCTATGGTAATACGTAAGGAATAAAATACTTTGGGATGTGCTGGTATAGAACATTAATCAACAATGGGGTGGTGTTGTGGTGTGAAGAACATCACACGATACTTTTTATCTGTTTATAGTTATATTTAATGTTTAAGGTCCATTAAACGAGTTAGTTCCTGATTTCATTTACGTTATAGCAGCTCTAAACAGGCTTTTCTTCACCAGCCTCTATTTTTTTCTCTCATTTGAAGAAGATAAGACAAAATGATCATGTTCATTGTCATGTGACTGCGAAACCGCTAAGCGTAGTCAGAGCTGCTGTTATAGAAAATTAATCAGCGCCTGACCAATCAGATTTGAGAATTCAAATTGAGCGCATTGAGCGCTGTGATATAAATATTTCTCACCTTTCTCGCTTGCTCCTGCAAGTATCTTATTTGGTCGGCAATGACGGTCAACCTGTTGCAAGCATTTGCTCGGACAAATTCGTCTCCCTGAAGTACAGAAGGAAGCCGAATTGATTAGCAGGAACAGAACAATGTGTGAGGCTTCGTGTCAAAACCCAGCGTACCTTCTGAACCTGCTGAGCCAGAGTGACGAGGTCCATGGGATCTCCGACTCGGTTGGTGTGATAAGAGCTCACCAGCTCCAGCCCATTCGGATTGCTGCTGGTCTCCACCAGCGTGACTGAAACATTAACATGAAGCGTCAACGCCAGCAGGTTATGCTGCTATCTAATGTGTAACATTTGAGTCGTTTATGTAAAAGCAGATAACGATAATGCATTTCTGATGGCAATCAAACAAGACGGCGTGGCTAAAAAATTACAAAAAACACCCTGGGTGAACAAAGTACTCTTTGGAGATGTTCCAGAAAAGGAGCGAGTCAACATTTTAAGTGATAAGAACACTTTCAATAAGTTTGAAAGGCTTTTTAAAAATTGCAGATGTTTGTTTTTTATACCACAGTGCTGTTGATTCTGATTGGTCAGAAGGTGTTGATTAATTTTCTGTAACAGCAGCTCTGAGAATAGTGAAGCTGCAAATCACAGGTTTACATTAATTCTAACACATTATCGTTTCTGTAGTGATAGCTCATTCACAGTGGACGCTGCACATGAACGATTTTAAACGACGTTCGTAAGGAGACGTTTATTTAACTTTTACGGAAGGAGTCTCCAGCGTCAGCGCTTTGTAACAGACAGAGGTGCTTTAAGAGCGAGATAGAAGAAAGTCTTAAAGTGATTAAAGGAACTTTTCGCTTACGTTTCAACAAAATAAAATATTGTAATCGTTGCTTAAATTTCTGTGATATCAGAAGAATAAACACTTGACATAATCAGCTCTGAGGTTGTGACAGTAAGTCTGCTTTATCACAGCACAGCAAAGAGTTTTATCAGTCTTTACTTAGAAGAAATAATTGAAATAAATTAATGTAGATAACAGACATTCATATTTCTGGTCTCAAGGCCAGATTCACTTTAATTATAATTAACTTTGTTCTCTAGATCTTCACTAACAGAATAATTAGCTGTAACAGACTGAGAGTGATTCCAGTCTCCTGTAAAGCTGACCTGTCCGGTTTGTTATTCTACATTTCTCTAATCATTAATAATAATGATGATGATGATGATGATGATGATGATGATGATGATTCTCCACTGTGTGCTCTCACCTGTGCTTAGGTTTTCAGGCTGATTCGGTAAACTCACAGCTTTATCCATTTCGCAGCGCTAATGTTCACTTGTATTTTGCTGATATTAAGATTCAGTTCTAGCTAAAACAATATCAAAAGTGTCATGCAACAGTTTTTTTAATTAAAGTGTCTGAACCAGCGTGTCTGATAAGTATACTGAATCGGCAAAACAACTTTGCAAGTCTGCGTTTCCGGTTATCAGTAGACTTCTGAAAACGCCTGACTAAATACCCCCAAAACTTTAGTTTCTCATAATAATACTTTTTATTTAGAGAATAATTCTGTAATATATTTCTTTTATATATTTAGTGTAGGTTCAAGTATAAAACAATAATGTGTTTATTTTTAAAGAAAATATTAAAATATTTTGTCTGGCAGTTTTGTGGTCACATATAACCGGAAATATGATTAAGACCACATACGTCAATTGAGCCGCCATCTTGAAGAGGGCAACTTTACAATTTGCTCTAATGAAACAACTATTCGACCGCGTTTTTTGCTTAGAATAAATGCAATTCATTTGTTCAACTATTTGAGCGTAATTATATTAATTTTGTGTATTTTATACAATAATTTTCTCATTTTGTGCATTCTTCTGATGGTGCCAATTGACTTTGTTTGTTTATGTAAATAAATTTATAGTTAATTCTGCATCTTTTCTTGAAGGGTGCTAATAATTAAGAGGTTTACCATAACTCATACTGCACATTTTTCTTTATTTAATGCATGAGGATTTATTTATCTAGCAGTGCTCGGTGATAGAAAGTAGCACTGTCCCGTGTCTCTGAGGCCACGCCCCCTCCAAATACTGACCCGCCCCTTAAAACTGCCAGCACGCCTCCAACCCCTGCTCCGCCCCCTCTAACTATTACCCCGCCCTTTATAGCTGCTGCTCCGCCCCCACCAAATACTACCCCGCCACCATCAACTACTGCCCCGCCCTTTGTCACTACTGCCCCAGCCCTTCATAGCTGCTGCCCCGCCCCATCTAACAACTGCCCCGCCCTCTATAGCTGCTGCCCACACCCCCTCTCGCTACTGCCCCGCCCTTTACAGCTGGCGCCACGCCCACTTGGTTGGAGTGAAGAAGAAAGTTTGCAGCTCTTTGGTGAAGATCTGTGATGAGAGCTCGAGCGCGCTGCTGGTCCATCATGTCCTCCGCCGTGTTTCTGCTCGCTCTGCTCCTGGTTCTGTCCGTTTCGGAGCCGGGCTCGTGTGAAGCGGAGCTCGGCGGTGTCCTGGAGCCGTACGACCTGCTGTTCGACAACGCCGTGGAAGCGTACTACAAGCAGGACTGGCTCTCGGTCATCCTGAACATGGAGCGCGCGCTGAGGAACAAGGGCACGGTGCGCAAAGTGAAGGCTCAGTGCCGCTTATCCTGCGCCAACCTCACCGCCTTCCAGCACTCCGAGCCCGGCTCGCCCGTTCCGCTTCCCGGCGCCGGTCCCGTGCAAGACCTGGGGTTTTTTCAGCGCGTGCTGAAGCGGGCCAAATGCGTGGACCGGTGCGAGGCGGAGAAACTCGGGCCACCGTCTGTGCACAAAGTCAGTGACGAGGTGGAGCTCGAGTTCAAGAAGAGGACTCCGTATAATTACCTGCAAGTGGCTTATTTTAAGGTAAACATGATTCAGTTATAATAATAATAATAATAATAACACTTTTTTGCCTCCTTGAACTAGTGATGGAAATTCTGAATCTTTTCTGTGAGTCGGATCATTTGGTTCAGCTCGACTCTTTCAGCTCCCAAACGACTCACTACATTTTTTTTTCCAGCGTTTGCGATTAAATTGTATCCTGAGGTTTTACTTTATCTCTTTCTAACGATCAGAGTAACAGTACTTTGCGTTAAATAGATTTACAGTGTTTAAATAATCACAAAATCAGATGAACTACAATTGTACGCATACAATACAGTAAATATGCTTGCATTAATGTTTTTAAAGTTATTGTTCCCTGCTGTATCACTGATTCGTTAGAATTCATTTTATAACATCGATGCCAATTTATACTGAGATATGGAATATCATAATTGCCCAAATCTTCCAAAAAAAACAAAAAAAACCCAAAAACGCTCATATATGAGAGTCGACTCTCAGCGTTCACCTAGAAGAGCCGATTCAGTGAGCCGACTCGTTTTTGAACGACACATCACTGCCCTGAACCCCAGCCCCCCTCCCACACCGTGATTTGGGTGCCACGTCTTTAGGTGGAGTTAAATGGTACATGCCGAAACACATTTAAAGTCGTTAAAAAAAAGATTCCTTCAAGTCACAGCCATCACTATTCATTCATGAATTTAAAAATATTTTACATATTGACCGAATAAATGTCAGACACAGCATCAAAAACCCGCATTTATTCTCTATTCAGGCGTTAAGTGTTAGCATAAGATGCTAACGTTAGATGGAACGTCCCAAACCGCGTACTATGTTTTTTTAATAGTAGCATAGTAATCGCAGCACCGGTTACCATGGTTACTGTGTTTGTCGTATGCGGAAGTACTTAGCGGTTTACTTTTACGCATACTTAGCATATATTTTACCTTCAAAATGTTATTAATTTGTAATAACTTGAACTATTAAACTGTAATAAACATAAATTGGGGTCAAACATCAAAAATATTGCTATTAAACTCGAATGTCATTAACACTTAAAAGCTTTTGGTAGTTTAATTTCATTTCTCAGCCTTTAATTGAACTACAATTGTATGTCCAGCATTTTTTTTTTGTCAGTTTGTCATATCAGTTTTTGGGTTTAAAATGATATTTTAAAATATTTGTAAATATGTTACTAAGGCAGTAAAGCTGTTAACTGTCTTAGGAAAATATTTAGAATATTAAATAATACAGCAGTTATCGTCTCTCAGAATATAAGAATATATTTTTCATTTTTTCATCACTTCACCACACCAGTGATTTTCGTGTACATCCAGTTACGATTGTCGTTACTGGTACCTGTATGCGTAATAGACCTGTGACGTATCAGAGTTTAAAATAACACCTCATCTGTCCACAAACGCAGATAAACAAGCTGGACAAAGCCGTGGCTGCGGCGAACACGTTCTACGTAGCGAACCCGGACCACGTAGAGATGAGACAGAACCTGGAGTACTACAGCCTGATGGCCGGCGTGCAGGAGGCGGACTTTAAAGACCTCGAGGCCAGACCGCACATGGTGAGACGGTGAAATGAATTCGAGAAATGTGCTGGATCGCCTTATCTGGTGTTTAAATGGCATGATGTTTCAGGCTGAGTTTCTGGAAGGGAAGCGGCTGTACAGCGCGGATGATTTTGTCTCCTCCATCGGACACTTCGAGGCGTCGCTTGAGGAGTATTTCACCGCCGACGCTGAGTGCCGGGCGCTGTGCGAGGGCGCGTACGACTACGACGGATACAACTACATGGAGTACAACGCTGACCTCTTCCAGTCCATCACAGGCAAGCAGCAGACAGCTTTTCTTTGTTTGTTTTCAGCATGTTTATGACGAGTGTTTCATGTGCGTTGGTGTGCAGGTTGTGTTGCTGATTGTGTTTATGTGGCTGATGTTTCACTACAGATCACTATCTGTCCGTTCTGAACTGTAAGCAGAACTGCGCCGTGGAGCTGGCGTCCACTCCTGGAAGAGAACAACCATTCGAAGACTTCCTGCCATCACATTTGAACTACCTCCAGTTTTCCTACTATAACAGTATGATACATTCTCAGTTCATCCCTGTCGCGTGACTTCGTTTTTTTAATTTGCACTGGCGCATGGGCATCTCCGAACAAAATCAAATATTCGAGTGATAGCTTGGCAGTGGTAGCTCAGAGGTGTAGATGTTGGACTTCTACTTGGAAGGTCATAAGTTTAAATCCCAGTACTGCCAAGGTACTACAGGGGCAATGGTCGCTGAACGGTTAAGGCTCTGGGTTACTGATTGGAAGCCCCAGCACTGTCAAGCTGCTGCACTTGGGCACTTGAGCAAGGCCCTTAACCACGTCTGCTCTGGGGCAGCATATCATGGCTGACCCTGTGCTCTGACCCCAGCTTCCGAGTAAGCTAGTAAGATATACGAAAACTGCATTTCATTGACTCTGTACTTCATACACTGCACAGTGACAGTAAAGTTGAGTCCTAATCCTACATCTGGGCCCTTGACCAAGGCCCTTAACCCTCGTCTGCTTTCGCACAAAGTCAAATTGTATAATCTGAGCTCCTGTATGTGTGTGTGTGTGTTTTTTTTTTATCGTCTCTGCTGCTGCTGGTTGACTCCTGTGTGCCTGTGTCTCTTTCCAAGGCGAGCAATATGAGAAGGCCATCGAATGTGCTAAAACCTTCCTCCTCTTCCACCCTGACGACGAGGTGATGAAGCAGAACTTGGCGTATTACTCGGCCGTGCTGGGAGAAGAAAAAGCTGCTGCTATTCCGGCCAGAGAGGTGCTCGCTTGCTACATCACTACACGGCCGGGCTTTTGTTCATCCGAGCTGCGGGATTTGTCCTCGCATTGCACACGTGCTTATTTGTTTGGAGTGTGAAGACGGATTGCTGGTTATGTGCATACACTCATTTCCAATTTAATATAACACTCTTATCATATAATGATTGACAGCATCGTAAACGCCTCGGCATAGTGCTAGTGCTAGAAAAGTGCGTAGGAATGACAGAGCGGCGCTCCCACCGCGCTTTCGGCTCATGAACGTTGTGTGGCGTGTTGTCGTATTTTGTACATATCTCTAAATGAAAGCAACAACGTTCAGGTAAGATTGCATTTTATGTGCGTTCCACCGATACACTTTTTTCTCCCGGCGAGTTTAAAATGCTGTGCCGATCACCAGAGCATTGCACTGCAACCTCTGGCTTAATAAACCGATTAAAATGAGCGTCACTGCCTGCTATCACACACCATCAGTGAGCGGATTATCAGCTGTTTCGTTGTAGTGCTGAAGCTCAGCAAGATCAGATTACCTGAGATTTTATTACACAAACATGAAAAACATTATCTTGGCTTTTCAGTGTCATGATTATTACAAAAAAAAGTGTTAAGTGGATAAAAATGCTAACGTTTTTACAGCACTAGGCGTAAATCATGATTATCTCAAACGTAGTTCAGCCACTTTGCTAATTCTCATTAGGGAGGTAGAAGTGCTCAGCATCACCTCACATAAGCTACTGTACTAATACAGAGCAGATAAAATGGTGCACATTCTAATGATTCTAACACGTTCAGGCACAAAAGAGGCCGAGAGAGCAGGAAGGAGTCACTTTGGGGGCAGTCATGGCCTAATGGTCTGAGAGTCGGACTTGTAACCTGAAGGTGAACCTGAAGGTGGTGGGTTCGAG